>QRFJ01002903.1:0-112836 GCA_006176705.1 Cocos nucifera
TATTAGGCTCAGAGTTAGAGTCTTGGATTGTAGGCTACCAATTGATTCTAGCTCAAATTTTGGGTCTAAAGGTAGTTTGGCACATCATACCGATGATTCTTATTGGGAGCTATTCGATCTGAAATGCTTCTTGTACGAGTTAATAGATATCCCTTCCACAAGGTCTCACTTACTTGCCATATTTGTAACTAGTTACTGATTGATGTGGTCAATAATCGACTAACTCATGCACTAGGTTAGTCATCAATGTTATGACTATGATATAGTCTGTTTAATGAGATCTGAATCAATTTCCTAAGAAAGATTAGTTTAGTCTTCCACATTTAATGTCGGCCCTTGGGGTTGATTATTCTCGCTGATACAGCGTAGCTCAGTTACCAAAAAGATTGCAACATGTCTATTAGGCATTGATTGCTATTGGGCGGAGGATGAGTTGGGCTCATATTTTGGATGCGGTAGGACTCAATTATGATCCAGGTCTGTGCAAATATGGGTCTGACTTAACTAAGAATGGAATCAATTTCTGGATATGTAAGTTCATTAATTAGAGACCAAGTTTGGTTGCACCATGATATAGAGAATCATTGAACAAAGAGTTGTTCACTCATTGACTAACCCATACCACTAACATTAGGTGAGGTGATGAGTCAGTTTGTGAGACCGCAACACCCACTAGGAAATCATAATCATGGAGATTTTTGCATCTCGTCGCAAGGGAGTGTAGGGATCTGAGAAATTAGTGGAGCTGATTTGTTTAAAAAAAATCCCTAAACAAATTGTGTCAAGTCTAATCTTAATATCTACTATGATCTTTGACTTCTGCAGGAAAATGTCTGTGTCCAACCATTGCCACTTCTAGATAGATATAAGACTGACCGGATCAATTTTAAAGAATGGCTTCCAGGAACGACAAATCATTTTGGGGTTTCGAGAAGTTAACCCTGATTGAACCAGATCCTCACACTTACGCCATCCATCCACTAAACAGAGAGACCTTGAGAAATGGATAAGTGAAGATAATAAGGCCAATATTACATTTGGACTCCGATGTTATGGTTAGCACCACATGAAGATCAGGGACTGCTCGCAAATGTTGGCCACCTACGGAAGGATGTTTGTGAACAGAGTTGTGCAGCCAATATTAAGTCACAAAATGACTTTTTAGGCTCAGTCGTGATGGGCTTATCCAAGATCACGTCTGATGATGATCAAGACATGGAAAGCTGAAGAAGTTCGAGTGTAAGTTAGATTGGGCTTGCAGAATGATTTATTACTCGCAATCCTTAAGCTGATATTGGACAATTCATCATGAATTACGACATCATAATCATAAATTCCTTGCTGAATTAATGAAACATTCGAAGTCACGCTGAGTTCTATGAAATGTTTCTAAGCTCTTCTTGCTATGGATGACTTCTTCCAAAGAAGTCTTATGGAAAGAAAAAAAAAGGTCTGTGAAAGCAGAAGGTGAAGGAGGAAAGAAGAAGAAGCGAGTGAGGATGGAAAGCCTGGGATACCAAATGAAGGTGTTTTCATTGCAACAGTGAGGGCCACTGAAGTGAACTGCCTTACTTACCTGGCACCTGAAAAGACAAGGAAGGCTGTGGAGTAATGCTCGTTATTGAGTCTAAACTTACGTTCTTCTGCATCCAGTGATGCTTGACTTGGTTAGTGCTCATCTGTGCACTTCTGAGATCTTGAGGGATAGCAGGAGACTGAGGATGGAGACTTGATCTATGTATCGTAATGAGCAAGAGTATCTGCCA
Source organism: Cocos nucifera (assembly GCA_006176705.1). NCBI lineage: Eukaryota > Viridiplantae > Streptophyta > Magnoliopsida > Arecales > Arecaceae > Cocos > Cocos nucifera. Next base: position 1,767 of record QRFJ01002903.1, read on the forward strand.
GTGACAGTGGGAACTATCCTCTCGATACATCTAGTTTGACTTAGTTTTGAAAACTGTTTTATGTGCATTGCAGCTAGCAGAATTTGATTTTCTATTTCTGCTTAGCACATAAGGCTATGTGTTTACCTTTTTTAAGGACATTATAACCTTTTTATGAAGACTCACAATTGCAAAGATTCCTTGTCTACGATCGTGTCAGCTATTATTGATGACTGTTCTACTACTATCGAGCAAGCATGTGGAATACCATAAGACTGGATAGTCAAATTAGTAGATATCTATGCACCTAAGCATTAGATCATTATGCAGAAGATTGAGGTCAATAATTGGAGAAAAATGGCTATGGAGTCCATTGCTTTCTAGTCATATCGAACTTGTGAAATCTTGTCTCAAGCAAATGACCAACTTTCTTTGATAGACATAGGGAGAGGGCCACAGAATTCCTCTGCCTTAGAATACTGATGTGTATGCGACCATTTGATGGTGCCACTAGAGCAATATTTGTCTACTTCATATCTTTACCGATGATTCGTCTAGGTATGGGGTATGTTATATTATGAGATAGTCTGAGCTTTTGAAAGTCAAGAATTCTGAATGAAGATAGAAAAACAAACTAAAAACCATCTAAGGTTTCTTCGATCAGATCGAGGAGTTGAATACTTAGCCGAAAATTCCTAGACTATCTCAAGGAAAATGGCATAGTCTCTCAATGGACTCTACAGGAACACCTTCAATCAACGGGATGATCGACAGAAAAATGGATTCCTATTAAATATGGTCATCAACATGATGAGATTCACAAATCGTCACTGAATTTCTTTGGGGACACTCATTGTTAACTTTAATTATCGTCTGATAGAGTTTCTTAAGCCGTTACATCCACACCCATATGAGATATGAGCACGTAGAAACCAGTCTGAGTCATTAGAATTGGGGATTGTTGGCTCATGTCAAAAGACAACAAGCGGACAAGTTATAGCTATAGTTCGTTCAGAGCTAGATTCATGATATCCTAAAGATCATTAGGATTTAACTATATTCTACAATTAGAAGACCACAATATGATTGTGAAGTCGACATGCCATCTTTCTTGAAAATGTTTATTCAGATGCGCATTGGAAAGCAGATTAAGCTTAATGAGAATATCTCAAAAGTACAACAGCTAAGACTTATGAACCAAATCAGATAGCTAATAAGAAAAACTACCTTCCTCACTCATAGATCGAAAAGGTTCATCCCTGAAAGATACTTAGTATATTTAAGGAAGTAGAAAAATATTCCTATAGTAATGGTGTCATGTGATGATCAACCTGCATTTGAGGCGAAGTATAGTATCGACTTCGGAAATGGTTAGAGGTAATGCAGTCAGGAAAATTGACTCGATGACACTTCAAACCAGTCGACCTTGTAGATCCACACATTAAGGTTTATACCTATTGGGGGTAAATGATCTTCAAGAGAAAGATGGTACAGATGAAAATATTAGAATCTAGGCATAGACTAGTGAAAAAGGTTACATGTAACGAGGCATTGATATCAGGATACCTTTTTTTTGTGCTATCCTTAAAATCCATCCGCACATTGCTTGCCATCTGCAGTCTTTTCGATTATGAAATTATGGCAAATGGATGGAAAATGGCTTGTTGAACGGATATCTTGAGAAGATATCTATATGGAACAGACCGCTAGGTACATCCATGATACGATCACAAGAGTTTCAAGATGCAAAGGTCATATATAGCTTAAGAAGCATCTCGGAGCTGGACACTCATTTCAAATGAGTGATCAAGTTTATTTCATCAAAATGAAGGGACCATTGTCTTCAAAAAGGGTCCGTGGGCGCTGTTGTCTTTTCGTTTATACGATTGACTCCATTATTGAGAATAATATTACTATGATGACGATAGTCACATTAATGGTTGTCAAGATCTCCTAAAAGGACTAGGTGAAGCATCATTGTATTCTAGAATTAAGGTCTATAGATAGACGAATAGATATAGGACTTTCACAAAGATTGTACATAGAGGGAAGTACTAAAGAGGTTTGTATGGAAACTCTAAGAGGATTATAACCTTCAAAATGGTATTATCTTTCAAGAAGTTGCTGCACCCTGAGAAATAAATGCATGAGCAAGTCTCTTATGCTTCATGCATAGGAGCCTCATTCTATTGTCATCTATGTACATGACCTATATAGGCCCATGTGTCGAGTGTCACAAGCAGTATCAGTCAAATCCAGTGTGATGAAGAACACTGACTTCTGTGATGTATCTTAAGTACTTGAGAAGAACTAGGAATGATATTGATCTTGGTACGGGAACTCCTAGTCTTATGGTAACACGCTCGGATTTCATGTCGTGTAGATGATCGAAAGTCGAATCTGGGAGTCTTATGTTGTGTGCAATGGTGGTGCTGTAGCCGAAGAGTTCAGCAATTCATAGAGCATGTTTCACAATGAAGCGATATTCACTGCATTAGAGGCTGCGATGAAGATTTTGTATAAGAAGATTTTGCCGATAGAGCAAATGTCATATATAGACTTAAGCAGCATCTCGAGCTAGGACACTCATTTCATGAGTGATCATGTTTAATTTCATCAAATGAAGAGGACATTGTCTTCAAAAGGTCAGTGGATCGGGGGATTTTCTTTTATTATATACGTGGATGACATCTCCTATTCAGAGAATGTATTCTACAATGATGACGATAGTCAAATTATGGTTGTCCAAAATTTCATAAAGACCTAAGTGAAGCATCTTTTTCTAAGAATTAAGGTCTGATAGGATAGACCGAATAGAGATACGGACTTTCACAGAATTACATAGAGAAGTACTAAATAGTTTGTATGAAATCTAAGAGGGGATAATAACCTTCCAACATAGGTATTCATCTTCCAGAGATGTGCCCTAGCACACCTGAGGAAATAATGCGATGAGCAAGATCTTTATGCTTCTGCAATAGCGACTATGTATGTCATCTATATAATACCATGATATAGCCATGCTTGAAGTTCAAGGATATTCAGTCAATCCAGAGGAAGAACATGGCTTCGTGGAAAATCGTATCTAAGTATTGAGAAGAACTAAGATATGATATTGATTTTGGTAACGGAGAACTTTCCTAGTCATGGTACACAACTCGATTTCAGTTCGATGGAGATGATCGAAGTCAATCTGAGTGTTTGTTTGCAATGGTGGTGTTGTCACTGAAAGATTCCAGGCAAACTGATAGCAGATCCACCATGGAAAGAGATATTATCACTGATTTAGAAAGGCTTCGAGGAAGCATTTTGGTATAAGAAGTTTGCCATAGGAACTTGGAAGTAATTGACATCGAGATACCGCTTCCTCTGTATAGCGACAACAATGACATCAATTCACGCTCATCCGCGATTACGCCTCGAGAAAGGATTACATCGAGGTCAAGAGAGTGATACCAAAAGCATTTGTTTTAGACCCACTTACAAAGCCGTTGCCAAGCAGAAAGATCGAAGCCCACTTGAGAAAGATGGGACTTGAGACTTGTAGCCAATTGCTTTAGGACAAGTGGAAGTTGTTAGATATATGTGTTATAGAAGCAAAATTGGCTGACATTTTGTAATACACTTCTAGGGCGGAAAATTATAATTTTGACTTATAAGTCAATAAAAAAGGTATTTTCTATCACATAATGTGTATTTAGTGTCTTGATAACATCTTTTAGTTAATGGTAAAATGATATTCCATATTTTAAGAGTTGAAATTTAAGCATTGAATATCATTATTAATACTCTATAAATATGCTCCCGACGCATAGTGGAATCATTCATAGGAATGGTGATTGGATTTCCGGAAGGTTGGTGTATAGATTAATCATTTTTTAGTAGAGAATCTTGAGTCTACGATGTGGAGACACCAGAGTGAAGAGTACAGATACTACGTTAAGAATGAGGCACCGGAGCCTGACCACCTTGAGTAGTCATTAGGAAGTCTACCGTTCATCGTCAATGGACTCATCATGGCCGTAGTGGTGTCTGGTGTCTTAGATCTATGAGTGCATCTGCGCAATTGCACTTAATGGTGTTATATAGTTATGACCTTACACCATAACTCAGTCTCCCTAGCCAGTCACAGAAACCCTGAGGTGTATGTTACTATGCGATGTTCATTGGTAGGAAACTGTGATGCACAAATGGAATCGATCTACCTCGTGGTTAGAGGAAGCAAAGCCACTCCTATGATGATCATAGAAAATCCATCCAGAAGCCACGGTCACTGGCAAAGTAAGATAATAGAAAGAGTTTGCGTATTTAGTTTTCACATCGCAAGTTGAATCCGAATGTACGTCATACTGAATAGAGAAGTTAGGAATTTGAAGAGTTCACCTAATCCATAATCAAATATCGGGCTCAAAATAGAAAACTTAATCACACAGTAAGCGTGCACCAAGAGGTTCACATTCCTCTAGGTTGGTTGCCAACCATATACGCTAGAGTGTCACTGATGGATTTTTGAAGGTGCAATTAGATATGATTTAGGATGACTCGATATTCCTACTGTTTCGAATCAGAAAGATTCTGGATCCATTGAAAGAGTTTCGATGATGTCAATGATAGAGATCATGGCATATCTCATTACCATACAGAACTGAATCAAACTAGGTCACACAAACAAGGGTTTGAATCTAGTGATCATCAATTGAACTGGTCTAGTTCAATTGAACTGAATGAGATTCAATTAGGTTTAAGGAAATCATGTTAGCACTCGGTTGAACCAAACGTTCTTCTTTTACTATCATAAATAGTTGTCCTTACTGAGCCAAAGGAATTTGTGCTCAACGAAAGGCCTTCACTTGGTCTGACTGGAGCCTGTCCAGGTCAGAAAAGGGTTGTCTTATTTTATGACAATACCTACCATTTTTTATCACCTGCCATTTCTCGTCCTTTGACTTTGGTCAAAAGTTGATCTTTGACTGGTCAAATGTTGACCATTGACACTTTGACTTTTGTCCATGTGTCATGCACCTATTAGAGAGCTGGTGGGGGCTTGTCCTCCTATCAGAACTTGGCAAGAAGGAGGGCGCACGCCACCCTTGGCGTGTGCCCAAGTTGGAGGCGCCCAGGAGTCCCTATTGGATAGGGACTCCATCTTCTTTTTGGATTTCGATTAGACTTCTCCAAAGAACCAAGTTTGACCGATCTTAGGTGCCATCTAAGGAGAAATCCAAGGGACTCTATTTCCACCAATCAGATTTAGATCTGATTTCATAAAGGGTTGTGATTGGTTGGGAAGAAGAGGAGTTGGATCATGCATATTCTATAAGTAAGACCCTGCGCCCAACTCAAGGAGGATCGAAAATCAATTGAAAATTCTCCATGCCCCAAGGCTGTCTCCCTCCTCCTCATCCATACCAAGTCCATCTTCTCCCTCTCCTCTCCATGTCCAAAGGTGTTTGGGATCCTTGTTGGTGCAATCCAGATGAGAGAAAGGAGATAGAAAGCTAGAAGGCTACACTACTGCAAAGGACAACTACTGATCTTCAAAAGGTATTTTGAAGATCCTCCAGATTAGATCCAGATCTGATTTTTGGAGACGTGATAGAGAAGAAGAGGATCTCCAAATCCAACCCAAGTGGATACCGATAGAGGCCAGGCACTTACGTGGCTAGATCCAGAACCTTCCGCTGCTTATAGGATCATCAACGGGTAATAGGATTATCCTACATGAAGGTAAATTAAATTTGATTTAATTTATTTAAATTTTATTTTTATTATTAGAATAATAAGGATCAGATCTGAAATATTCCAAATCTGATTAGGATCAAAGAAAAAAATTTTTGAAATATATCTGTTGATCCGATCAGATCTAAACGAATCTGGTCCGAAAAATCAGGATTTTTCTTCACCAACAGGCTGGCATGCCGCGACAACAGACACTACCCTTTGTAATGAACTTCACGTGGCCTCGAATGGCCCACTATCAAGTTGTTGCGATTGTCATTGTTAGTTTGTTACAGGCTTCGTCTATTTAAGAGATCCTCCAGATACGCTTTCATTCCTAAGATCTCATTCTTCTTCTCAAAACTCTACATAAATTTTTCTGAGTACTCCATTTTTCTTGGCCGAAAGAGCCAACCTGACTGTTGGAGGGTCTTGCCAGAGCCACCACCCCTGACTATAGATGAGATTTATTTTGCAGGTCACTAGCGATGACCTCATCCTCTCCGACTCTAGCACCAATTTTGGTGTCAACCAAATTTCGCACCAATAATTTCTATGGGTAACCCTTTTCAAAACAAGTATTGAATAACTTTTCAAACATTGAGAACCAAATTCCAAAGCTAAAAAGATAAAATCAGAATATTCTTAATAACATAAAATCTCATCCCAAATTCGATATAAACACACATATAAATCCATTTCTTTGAGTAACATTTCAACATAATTCCTTTCCTATTTCCATGCTTGCATAAATATATATATATATATATATATATATATATATATATATATATATATATATAAACACACACACACACACACCCACACACACATATATATATGTATGTATATGTGTGTGTGTGTATATATATATATACATATATATATACATACATACATATATATATATATGTATATGTATATGTATATGTATATGTATATGTATATCTATATGTATATATGTATATCTATATGTATATGTATATATATATATATATGTATATGTATATATATATGTATACATATGTATGTATATATATATGTATGTGTGTATATATACATATACATATATATATATATATATATATATATACATACATACATATATATATATATATATATACATATATATACATATATATATATATATATGTATGTATGTATGTATGTATGTATGTATGTAGTATGTAAATATAATATATATTTACATACATACATACATACATACATACATACATATATATATATACATATATATATATATATACATATATATATATATATATATATATATATATATATATATATATGTATATATAAGCTGAAGAATAACAAAAAATAGCTTCTTTCCAAAATTTATCTTTTTCATATCAAAATATAATAAGAAAACACCAAACCTAAATATGAAGACCACTCACCTCAATTGGCTACTAGCTGATTGGCTTACTCTTTCTAATTCTTTTCTTCCCCTATAACACCGATAAACATTGATTAAACTCATACCATAAGATTCATAACCTTAGCTATGCATACTTTGCTTTTACGTTCTTTCATTGGTCTTTCAATTACTTACTTTTATTCCATCTTGCTTACTTTAGCTTAGGATTAACTAAAATTTATCATAATTCAAGAATTTTCTGAGATTTAATGATGTTTCTGTTCTCACAAATGGTTTTAGATTCATCTAATCATCTTTTCAACTCATCACTTAGCCATTTAAATAATTTCAGCACTATAAGTAACAAAATTCATCTTTTAACTAAATTTGAATGGCATTATTTAACTTACTAAACCCTCAAATCTAAAAATAAGGATTGAAAGCTCAATTTAAACTTAGTTTGGAAATCAAAATCCTTACCTCTATGATTGGATTTCTATTGCTACCAATGCAAATTTCTTTCTTCTCCAAATCAGCTACTTTTCTTCTTTAATCTAAATCATCACCAAAACACCATTTCCTAACTAATTCCTCTTTGATTGCTAATTGGAAATAGGGCCTTCTCCAGCTTCCTTCACTCCTCTATCCTTTTTGAATAACTTAGAACTCTAAACAGAAAATAAAGGAACTGGTGAATTTTGTTTTAGAAAGGAATAAACTAGGAAGAACTTTGCTAAGTGTCTGTCCCATGAAAATTAGCCTATTTTAGACTTGCCGAGGTGTTAGTATAAGGATTTTCTAGCCATTTCTTTATATAACTAAGCTGCTAAGTCATCCCCTTGAAATATCGTTGAATTCTCAGCACAAAATATTTTAGTAGAAACCTACTCCTAGGTTTTCCTGCTGGTCGAGCTAGCTCAATGCAGAATCGAGTCAGCTTGAACTCAAATTAGGTTGGCTCGAACTCAAGTTGGGTTAGCCTTCTTAGGAAAACTGAATACTAATCTTTGTAGTTTGAGACTTAGATTAGCTCAAATTTAAGTTGGGTCGGCTCGAACCCCTGAATTTTAGAATTTTGCTTTTCATCCCAAATACTTGCTATCCACTTATCATACACACAAATATTCCTCTAAATATCTTTTAAAATATGACTCATTTCATGCTCAATTATGCTATAGATAAAATACTATGCTGTACACTTGACAAAAAAATGCTAAATGCAAATGTTGGTTTCTTAAATTATTGCTTGTTAGATCCAGATGTTATATTTCTCCCCCCCCCCCAAATAAATTTTGCCATCAAAATTTACATTTTTCACTCTAAGTAAAGTTCTCTTTAGATTCAAATTAATTTGACATTGCCAAATTCATCTTAGTAACTATAAGTCAATTAAAAAATTTCATCATTTTTACTTAAATACTTTTGAATTAATCTTACTACCAGAGATACTCTTGGAGTCTCAATTTCTTTTTAAACTTATTACATTTCTTACAAATACTCTAATATACTTGTAGATAATTAGCTCTACTAAATTTCATAACTACTCTTAAAAGGTACAAGTTCGCAAATATTTAATACTTTGACATCAATTGTTAAAATTTCTTATCGTCGAAATGAAAATCCTACTGTTATTCTTTAATCTTGAACATTTTTCCAAATCAACTTTCTTCTCTTTGCTTATCATAATCTCAATTCTAAAATTCCCTTTTTATTGTCAAATATATATTTTTTAAATATCTAATGATTCCTTCTTTTCCCTTTAACAGCTTACACCAAACTTTATTCCTCTAAGCTTTTAGAACATCCTTTCACCAAATATGCATAAATTTATTTCAAGTAATACTAAACCATACCTTTGCTAACTCCTTTTTCTCTTAACTCAATTTTCTCCGAAAGAAGATCCTATTACTTGAAAGAGTAATACTATTACTCCGAAAGCTATTATTCTTTAATCTGGAGGAAGTCTCTTTCTTAATCTTCGCACTTGCTACCCGAATATAGAACATTGATCAAGATGCCTTTATTCGTATCCCCCACTACTTCATACTCCCACATTTTCTATTAAAGTTCAGCACTTGCAGCATCATACTTCGATCATATTCTTTGAAAAGAATGCTTATACTATTTTATATCCTCAAAATTTATATCTCAAACTTAAAAATTAAAATGATGCTTTAAATAGGGTTGCTCCCCTCTATTGATGGTTTCCTCTACATATGCTTTTACATACCCTCTTTCCCTTTCTTTCACTCCATAAACTAGATCTGGAAGTCCCAATTCTCTTATAATTTTAGTTAAAATAAGCTTTGGAGATATATCATTTTTTTTGATAATCTAAAATTGACATCTTAAATTAATCATTACCATAGAATTAATCTTAGCAAAGTAAAAAATTCATTAAATAATATTCATATTGCGCAAGCCAACATCATCTAAACATCTATGTTCATCTTATTTTCTTTTAACTTGAAACCCTAGATTATAAGTTTACAAATTCTGAAACTTTCAATATACTATAGTCATTAACATTTGTTATTTGGTTCTCTATTCACCAATATTCATTAAATCATATCAACATATACTTCACAAAAATGCAGCACTTAGTGTAGGTAGGGAGCATAAAAATAAATACATACATTTCACTTATCACAAGAGATATCAACACTATAAACATACTTGCTCAACTCATGCTCATTAACTAAATACTCAACTAATCAAGATATAGAACTACTAACAATTCATAGCATCATAAGAAATTGCATCTCAATTCAAATTAAAATATTTAAGTCATACCTATTTTTCACCTTAAGGGAAACTTACATCCCCTGTTATCCCTCTTGCTTCGACCTATCTTGTTCATTGATACTAGTCCCCACTTTATTTGCTTACGCACCAGTAAGTGAAACATTAGACTTTGATAGGAAACTTTTAACTGGGGCATTATTTTGACAATTCCTTCTCTTATAACCCATCTATCCACACCGATAATATCCTCTAGATCTTTTTCTATATTTTTCCAAATAAAATTTTTCATGATTAGTATACTGAGGAATCTGGTTTAGTGGTATAGCAACTGGATTGACATTTCTATTAGAATTACTCTAGAATTCATTTGCCCTAAATTTTCTAGCTCTCTTATAATTTCATTCTACATCTGTACCTTGAGATTGAAAATCAAAAGTAGAAGCTATTCCAGTAGTAACAGCTTAAGTAATTACACCTATAAATTTTTGCAGTCTAAGAGTAAGTACTTGCACTTGAAATAGAGGTACCGATGCTAGTATACTATATAAAGGATCATGAACATTGTCATGCAACTGCAAAGTCTATCTCTTCTTCTTTAGGGTAGAAGGTAAAACACTGGATACTGTCTTACGAGGTTGGTTATCATTATCAATTCTATCAATTCCTTTTGATCTACCCCAACCTTGGCCTAGACTCCTGCTTGGACCTTGTTTTTCACCTCTACTTCTCTCCAGTGGTTGTCCTCCACCAAGTCCTAATCCTGTCTGAACCATCTTCCTACAATAGGCGATTGATATGATCAAATTTATCACTTTCTAGGACAACCTCACTAATAAGTAAATCTCAAAAGAAAACATCCAAAATGAAATATAGTTTAAAAAAATTAAAAAAATAAATGCCATCCAAAAAGAGCCTTCAAAAGATATTGAGTCAATCCATCAAGCAATCGAGTCATCTCTAAGACCACTCAACCCACTTTATACTATTTACTAAACAATCCAAGTAAACTAATTAAAATACGCATAAGCCCATGTATATCCTTTAATAACTCAACAGATTGCCCTTCATCACTAATCATATATCTTAAATTCTATTCCACTATATCTCTAGTAATTAAAATCTTAAATCTTAATTCCAACCATAGCTCTGACCTAGGTCCATCTTTATCAATCATAAATCTTTACTGATATCCGCTATCCATAAACCATTTCTTGTCTTCACTGATAATAAACCTTTGCTCATCTCTATTAATTACTAAATCTTGCTTTGATACCAAACATGTAACACTCCACTCCTAGTAGCAGATAGAGGTGCTATACCCCAACCCTTATCTAAGAGCAAAGAGGCTATACTTTACCCTTAAATAAGAGCAAAGGAGATTCTAAGCTACCAAAACTATAATATCACTTGAACCTACTTAAATTTAAGTTGATCAATCCTTCAATCTGCACCACAAGCATTTCAATTTAAACTTCATAACTTGCTAAAAACCATTATCTCAACTTAGCTTATAAATTTACATAAGCAAACTCAAGGTTTCAATTACAAAATCATACTTTGTACACATAATTCATTCATAAAACCATCCTTTTAAGACATACCATTTCAAAACAAACTAAAGCATATATGTATAATAGTTTCCATTTAAACAATTACGACAAACTATAATATAACTCAAAAATATCAACCATCTCTTTCTCTGTTATACATAGCCATTTTTCTTTTTTAAAGACAACTACTGATACATAAGCTAAAACATACTTTTGAGCTATGTTTCTTCAAAAATATAATTAAAAGAAATGAGAGGTAATGAGACCTTGTTAGAAATTATGTTCCAAAGCTAATCGTCAGTTTGTTGATGATTGTGCTATTTTATATTTACAAATAATTTATTATAGAATAAAATAATATTTTAGCTTTTTCATCACAAAGTCTATATCTTCTAATGAACTTTATTTATTATGATGAAGTCTTTAAGACTATTTAATTTTGATAGAAAAAATTTATCAATTAGTTCTTAAACTGTTCATGGTCAAATGATACATTGTTAATCAAGACTATAACGTTTATCGGGTATAAATCGTTGTATGCTATATAGGTTGGTTATCCTCTTAACCAAGGAGTGTGAAGATACTGGTATGGCATATAGGTAAGATGTAAGAATACATCATTACTAAATATGACCAACTCCAAAGCATTCTGCTATCAAGAATTACTCTGATGGGATATGGGTATAAGTATCCCTTAGACCTGAGATCACCATGGTGGCTTGCATGCAACTCACTATGCTTTAATGCTGGACTATCTAAATTTTTAATAAAATGATGAATGATTTTTAGGCATAGTCAAGTAATTCTAAAGTCGGTGTGTGATCAAGATGGGATTGACCACTCCAAGAATTTGGAGAAAATGCATCACTATATTTCAATTTAGCAAAACTTTGATCAGGATAATCCATGAGATGGATTTGGTATTTTAAAATATAATATGGATGACCTAATCAGGTTTGATGGTTAAACTCTGACTCATCTTATGAGCATTAAGGTTAGTGGGATGAATTATATATAAACTATATCCACATGGATTCTAGGACTGTTGCTTTACACATTCCATCTATCCGACCATCGGATATCATTGCTAGATGGCCACTTTGATTGGTACAAGAATTTATTCCTATGCTATTAGCATAGGTTTGAACCTTTGAGGTTACATACATAAGAGATCTCAATCTAATTAGATGGTTGATCAATGATTTAAAATTATTCTAAGGTTAAATAATCAATACGATTGATGTTTGACCTAGTGCAAGTATTATAGGAGGATCGATTAGCAATTAGATTACTAATTAGCTTAATTTAGTTAAGCTAAAAGACTAAAATTAAGTCTAGTTAAATATTATTTAATTAAATTTATTTTGGGCTTGATTGGATCAAGTTCAATTGGTTTATTGGATGAGCTAATTACAACAAAGAACAAGTCCTTGTTCAATTAAGACTTGTTTACATCCAATTTATAACTTGATTAGAAATTAAACTAGAGTTAAATTTGATTTAATCTGATTTAATTAGAATCATAGTTGGATTATGATCAACTCTAAATTGGTTGCATTAGTTTTGATTTAATTGAATTCAAAAAATAAGTTGGACCAAGTTAAAACTAGAAGTCCTAGTGTGACTAGGATTTCTCCATCTTGCACCATCTTGCTTTCCATGCCCCCCCACACCAATTTCCTTGGAATTTTCATAGAAAATTTTATTTCTAGATAGTATCCACACCCTTTTTATGTCTCCCATTTTTTTAGAAGGAAATTAGTTGTGGAATAGGTCAAAATAAATATGTTATTTGACCTAGATCTTTATTAGATAGAGTTTGACACATCATCTTTTCTTATTTCTTTAAGGCTTCAAACCACCTGATTTCCTTTTGATCTTTTAGTAAAAAATAGAAGACTTATTTGCACATGTTTTCTAGAGTCCATGAAAAAAAATAAGAAGGGGACGCCTAAGAGTTCGGTGCCCCAATCCTTGCTCAATTTGGATCCGCCTTTCTAGGTATTTGACATAGACAATGACTTTATCATAACTCTCTATTTAAAGAAAGTTAGGACATGAGCTTTTTATACATTTTAGACCTAAGAGATTTCAGACAAGAAAGCTTGGGTGCAAAGAAGATCTGGGCATGGTGCTTCATTGAGATACAAACCATTGTGTCCTAGTGAGAGAAAAAGAAGGGAGAAGAAAGGGTTCTTCTCTAGGATTTTTTCTTGATCCCTTCCTCCTCCTTTTATAAGAATTTGAGAGGTGAATCCCTTTACAAATCTCTTTCTTCTTCTTTTGAATATTGGAGGATCCAAGGATTGAGGAAGGAGGTTCTAGATTAGCCATCGAATAAGTATCAGCACAGTACTAGCATGCAGTGTTGATTTCTTATCATCGGACTTCAGATCTTAGATCGATGTCTTCTATGAACATTCTATAAAGGCCGGACACAAATGTGGCTTGGACCATTGACCTTAGCCTTGGATCAATGAGTTGAAGAATCTAACTTGCCAAGGTAAGGGTGATGCGAACTTTCTTTTGATGCTATATTAGATCTAGCATAATATTGCTTTGATGTTGATTTGATCAATATTATCTTTTCTTATTTTTTTAATTTTAGATTTAATAGTATGCTTAAATCATATGATAAAATCCTAGATCTAAGGCTCTTTCATGTATTATTAATGAATTAATATAATTAGTTCATATCTTCCACTATGTGTTTTGAAAAAATTTCAAAATCTGATCATGAAACCCTAGATCTATTTCCTTCAACTAGTATCAGAGCAAGATTCTTTATTACATGATTTTTATGCATATTTAGATTAATGATTTAGATTAGATCTAAATTATTATTTATTTTTTGAATTTAAAATTAAAAAATGAAAAAAAATAGATCACATGAATTGATTTATAAGGTTGTCCTGCTGTAAGGTTTATCCCTTACAGTAAAAAGGTTATCCTAGTTTATGTAGATCAAATATAAATCATAAATTTATTAGCTATGATCTAGATTAATTTATGATTTATTAGATTTAAAAGTATTTAAATCTAAAATTATATATTGTAGATTGCATGGACTAATCTTATAAGGTTATCCTGTTGTAAGGTTTATCCCTTACAGTGAAAAGATTGTCTTAGTACGTATTGATCTAAAATTCTAATTATAAAATTTTAGATTAGATCTAAAAAATTTTATGATTTGATTGAAAGTATTTTGATTTGATTTTAATCATCATAAATATGTTAGATTTGATCTAAGTTAATTTATGATAGATTAGCATTAAAATTATTTCAATTTTGATTTACATGAATATATTTAGATTAGATCTAAAGTAGATTCATATTTTTATTATTTGCATATTGATTATCAATCAAACATGCAATTGATTGATAGAATCATATTGTAAAAATATTTTACAAACATAAAAATTATTTTCAAAATGCCAAACCCCAACCCTCAGCCCAAAACTTAATTAAGAACTAAGAGTTATTTTGATTAGGATATAGGATTGTGAATTAAAGATCCTAAGACATAAATCATAATATTTGGATTAATGGGTTAGTGAAAATTAGGTCCATTAATTAGATTAGACCTAAGGTTAAATTAAAGAATGGACTTAATTAGAAAATTGACTAAATCTAATCAATAGTTGTTATAGATTAGGTCGAGAATTCTCTAGATTAATTACAATAGTTGTAGTTGGTCAAGTCCATATTTTTAACATGAACCAAGATGGACTTGATTCTTGGCTATGTGGTCTAGCACAAACTATTAGGTTGATCCAATCATAACTAATTAACTAGGTAGTATCTAAGATAAGTTTGACAATCCAAATCGGTGGTTTTTAATTAGCAGCCCACTTAATTGACCATTTTTTATGGTGTCTAAGGCAAGCTTTGGCAGACCCTCCCACCAATTTCACTTACCTAGCCTTCTTTATGAAATTATATTTTGATCAGATCACTTGATAAATTGAGCTGACCCATGTCAACTAGGTAAATTAGTGTAACTGATTTAGGTGCTCCTAGATCAATCTATTAATGGTCTCCCTTAATCTGACTTGGTGAAGTCAATGGAAGAATCATGATTAGCTGGTTCATTTGACTCTGTTCTCTAAATCAAATTAACAAAATTCTCTAAAATTATTAGGTTCCTAAAATGAAATAGTTATGGTGATAACTGGATCATAGCCTTCCATTAAGGTGGATAGTAATGGGTCTAGTAGTCTGGTGGACATTGGAGGCACCATACGCTTGGTGTTCATTATGTTATTGAAATTATCATTCATTATATGATCATTAGGTCACACTCTTTGAATGGCAATCAGGTTAGTCAGAGCTTTCCTCGGGCCTAGTCATCATTCGTTTATTGTACCGAACTCAATTATATTTATGGTTGGACCTAACCGAAACTTTCAGTGGAGGCCCTAGCTTACCTAAAAGATACCTAGCGCAAAACCTGATACTAAAAATTATTTGAAAAATAATTGGTTAAGAATCTACCCATAGATGCACATGAGTTAGTCAGAGCTTTCCTCAGGCACATATATAGTTTGTGTGGATTCTAGTACCTACTAAGAAATTAAGGTAATTCCTTGAATTGGAGGTAAAAGCTACCAATTTGAATGAAATAGTGAGAGAACATGTTGATTAAAGTCTAAATCTTTAGGTTTGATAAATTATTTACTAATTAGGATTTTGGTTCTTCTTTGTGCAGTTAAGGCTAAACCCTACTTGCTCCATTCACTATAAGGTAGTGATATACTTATGGGACCCAACTTTGATAACAAGTATCGAAAGTTGAACATTATTCAACAGCATGAAGAGGTTCATACTAGGGCTTCTATGCCTACTCTAAACAAAAGGTTCAAGACTAACCTAGGTCAGGTAGAGTGCTTCTACTGTAAGAAGCATAGGCAATGGAAGAGGAACTGTTCTCAACACCTTACTTCCCATAACCCCAACAGGCTGAATAAAAGAAAAAAACAAGGAGTTGCTGATCAAGGATGTTATATGATAATGCCTCTATTTATGATACTACTACTTGAGTATTGGATATCGAAAGTCTAGTTCATATTTGTAATTCATTGCAAGGACTTCAAGTTAGTAGAAAATTTAAAAATAATGAGCAATTCCTGAATGTTGGAGATGGAAGATCTATTCCAATTCTAGCTATGGGAATAGTTCAGCATATTTTCAATACTAATGTCATTTCTTTAGATGAATGTCACTATTGTCCTTCTTTTTTGGTGAATATAATCTATGTTGGCCTTTTGGCCAAAGATGGTTATCATTTGTTAATAAAGAAAGATTATTGTGATATCATTATGAATGGTATTATGATAATGCAAAGACAACAAAGAAAGGGGATGTACATTTTATTACAACCTATAAGTATAATGTACACATCTAAGAAATACCCTAGATTAGATAATTTCTCTGATATCTACCTATGACTATTGAAAATTATGTTCCAAAAGCCAATCATTAGCCTATTAATGGTTGAGCTACTTTGTATATATAATTGATCATTGATAAATAAAATACTTTGGCATATTTTTCATCGTAAGTCTTCATCTTCTAACGAACTCCATTTTTGTGATGAAGTCCTTAAGACTATTTAGTTTTGATAAAGAAAGAATTTATCGATTAGATTTTAAATCAGTTCATGACAAAATGATAGGCTGTTAAATAGGACGATAGTCTCTATCAAGTATAGATCACTATATGCCATATAGGTTGGTTGTCCTCTTAACCAAGGAGTGTGGAGGCACTGGTATGGTATACAGGTGAGATGTATGGATACATCATGATTGAACATGATCAACTCTAGAGAATTTTGCAGTCGAGGATGTCTCTGATGTGATATAGGTATAAGTATCCCATAGACCTGAGATCACCTCAATGACTTGCAAGCAACTCACAATGCTTTGGTACCAAACTAACTAAATTTTAAATTTAGAAATAAAAGACTTCTGGGCACAATCGAGTACTTACAAAGTTGTTGTGTGATCAAGATGGAATTGACTACTCCAAGAGTTAGAGAAGAATGTATCACTGTATTTCAATATAGCAAAACCTTGGCCAGGATAATCCATCAGATGGATTTGATATTTTGAAATACAATGTGGACAATCTGATCAGAGTTGATAGTTGAACTCTAAGGTGTCCTACTAGCATTTTGGTCAAGGGGATGAATTATATGGAAACTATATTCGCATGGTTTCTAAGGATGGTGTTCTGCACATTCGACCTATCCGACTGTCGGATATCATTACTAGATGGTCACTTCAATTAGTATAAATTTTTTTTTCAATGCTATCAGCTTAGGTTCGAATCTATGAGGTCACACACATTAGAGCTCATGATCTGATCAGATGGTTGATCAACAATTAAGAATTGTTCTAGGATTAAATGATCAATACGATTGATATTTAACCTAGTGTAAGTATTATAGGAGGATTGATTAGCAATTTGATTTCTTATTGGCTTAATTTAATTAAATCAAAGGGCTGAGATTAAGTTTAATTAAATATAATTTAATTAGATTTGATTTGGGCTTGATTGGATCAAGTCCAATTGACTTAATGGATAAGTCAAGTGCAAGAAAAAACTAGTCCTAGTCTCACTAGGACTTAGGTCAACCCAATTTTCTAATTTGATTAAAAAATTATATCAAAATTAAATCTAATTTAATCTAATTTAACTGAACCATTAATTATATTAGAATCTAATTTAATTTGATTGAGTTGGTTTTGATTTCATTTGGTTTGAGAAACCATTTTGACCAAGTCATAGATAGAATCCTAGTAAGACTAGGATTCCTCCTTGAGCCACCTTAGTCCCAACACCCCCCATGCCTATTTTTTTGGTATTTTTCATGGAAAATTATTTTCTTCCTGATCTTCACATACACCCCCTCTCTCTCTCTCTTTCTCATATGGTAGTTGGGTAGAAGACCAAGTCAAAGAAGGAGTTTGTTTTGATATTGGATTCTATGAGATAGAATCCTAACAAACACAAACTCCTCCCAAAAGGTGCCACCCCCTCTCCTAATTAATTTCTCTCTTATTCCACATGAGAGACCCCTTTTCTTCTGCACCTTTCCTTGCTGGTACATGCTAAAAATTATAGAGGGGGGTGCCCAAGAGTTGGGCGCCCTTTGACTTGCCTTGTTTGACCTTTTGTTGTCTAGTATTTGACCTAGATAAGGGCTCTTCTTTTTCCATATATTTGAATGAATTTTGGCTTAAAATTTTAATGGGTTATAGACCGTTGAGATAGCTTTGAGGTGTGCATAAATCAGGGAGAGAGACCCTTTGGGTGTTGAGATTCAATAGACACAAAACTAGGTGTCCAAGTGAGAGCAAAGAGAAGAAGAAGAGGGTCTTCTTCTAGGGTTGCTGTGTTCATCTCTTCCCTTCCTTCTTCCTTAGGTTTTCTAAGAGTGTATCACATCTAAAACATCTTCTCCTCCTTATCCTCTTTGGAAGAGTTCAATCTAGAAGGAAGGAGGCATCTAACCAATCGTCGAAGAAATATCAGCGCAGTACTAGCATACTGTGCTGATTTCCAGCATCTAGATTTTTGATCATGATCGTGGGCTTTTGTGGATGACTCCTAGAGACTGGATGTGTGTATAGCTTGCAACTTCATCCTCAAGCCTGGATCAGTATGTTAGAATGTCTAACTCACTCAGGTAATAGATCTGATTTATTGGTTTTTTTTGTACATGCATGAGATGTAGTGTAGATCTAGGTTGATGTGATCAACCTTTCCTTCTTATTTATTTTTAATTTTAGATTTAAATATAATATAATAATCATATAATATGGTCTTAGATGTAGGGATTATCTAATATTTAAAATTAATTAGATTAATTTTGAGTCTTCCATTGCTGATCTAGAAAATGTTTCAAGATCTAGCCCTGAAACCCTAGATCTGGTTCCTTCAATTGGTATTAGAGCCAGATTAATTATTATATGATTATTGATGCATGATTAGATTATTTTTAAATTATATCTAATTAACAATCTGATATTTAAATCTAAAATTAAAATCTCAGGTCATACGAATTGCTTTAAGGTTGTCTTGCTGTAAGGTTTACCCCTTATAGTGCAAAGGTTATCCTGGTTCGTATAGATCTAATATTATTCATAAATTTATTAGATATAATCTGATATTATTTATGATTTATTTGATTTAAAAGAGCTTTAAGTCTAAAAATAAAATTTTAGATTGCATGGACTAATCTTATAAGGTTGTCGTGCTGTAAAGTTTATGCCTTACAGTGAAAAGGTTGTCCTAGTATGTGTTGATCTAAAACTTTGATCATAAAATTTTAGATTAGATCTAAGAGATTTTATGATCTAATTAAAAATATTTTAATCTAATTTTAATCATTATAAATATGTTATATTTAATCTAAGTTGACTTATGATTGATTGATGTTCAAATTGTTTCAATTACATGAACTTGTTTAGATTAGATCTAAAGTAGTTTCATGCTCTTCTTACTTGCATATTGATTATGAATCAAACATGCAACTTGGTTAGTAGAACCATGTTGTAAAAATATTTTACAAATATGAAATCATTTTCAAAAATTCGAACTCCAACCCTCAGTCCAAAACTTAATTAAGAATTAAGAAGTTATTTGATTAGGATCTTGGATTATAATTTGAAGATCCTAAGACACGAATCATAACACATTAGGTTAAATGGGTTAGTGTGGATTAGGTCCATTAATTTGATTAGACCTAGGGTTAGATTAAAGAATGGACTTAATTAGAGAATTTACTAAATCTAATCAATTATTGTCTTAGATTAGGTCAAGAATTCTCTAGATCAATTACAATAGTTATAGTTGGTCAAGTCCATATCTTTAACGAGATCTAAGATGAACTTGATTCGTGGCTATATGATCTAGCAAGAACTTTTAGGTTGATCTAATTAAAACTAATTAAACTAGTTGGTGTCTATGGTAAACCAGACTTGTGGTCTTTAATTGGTAGCCCGCTTACCTGGTCATTTCTGATGGAGTCTAAGGCAAGCTTTGGCAGACCCTCCCACCGATCGAACTTACCTAGCCTCTTGGTGAAATAATATTTTGATCGGATCACTTGGCTTTTCAGGCTAACCCATGTCAGCTAAGAAAATTAGTTTGACTGATTTAAGTGCTTCTAGACCAGCCTATTATTGATCTCTCTTAAGCTGACTTGGTGAAGTTAGTGGGAGGATCATGACAAGCTGGTTCATCTAACCTTCCCGCATATTTAAATTAAATCCTATAAAATTATTTGATCCTTAAAATAAAATAATTATGGTGATTACTAGATCATAGCATTCCATTAAAGTGGATGATAATGGGTTCATCAGTTGGATAATCATTGGAGGCCCAAAGGCGTGGTGCTTATCGGTTGATAGAATTATTATTCATTACATGATCTCTTGGATACATCTTTCTAAATGGTGGTCAGGTGGGCCAACCAAAGTTGGGCCTGATCATTCATTGGTTAGATGGGCCAAGTATGGTCATGTTAATGGTTGGACCTAATTGGATCCTTTTTTAAGAAGGCCAAAGCCAACTGATCAGGGGTTGGGGCAATATTTAATTACTAGAAGTTGTTTGAAAAAATAATTGGTTATGAACCTACCATTAGATGCACATGGGTTGGCCAACCAAAGTTGGGCTCATATACAGTCTATATGGATTCTAGTATCCACTAAAAAATTAGGATAATTTTTTGAATTGGAGGTAGAGGCTACAAATTCGAATAAAATAGTGGAAGAATCTTTTGATTAAAAGTCCAAATCTCTAGGTTTAATAAATCAATTACTAATTAGGTTATGATTTTTCTTTGTACAGATATGGCCACTTTTTTATCACTTTGATCATTGTTAGACAATGATAAGTTGGTGCGATCCAACTTTGATAGCTAGTACTAAAAGTTAAAGATTGTCCCCGAGCATGAACGCATCCTACATGTGATAACGGATGATGCACTTGAGGAGCCAGTTGCAAATGCACGTGGAACTGTCAGAGATACTTATCAAAAGTAGCTCAGTGATCGAACCATGGTGCACTGCATTATGCTGACTGTGATGAGCAACAAGTTCAATCACAGATTTGAGATGGCTCAGCCAAAGGATATGCTTCAAGTATTGGAGAATTCTTTTGGCACACCTGATGACGTTGAGAGGCACAAGACTAGTTGTGCCATCTTCAATGCTAGAATACAAGATGAAGCCTCTGTCATTGATCATGTACTGTACATGATCGAGCTGATAGAGCACTTGAGCAAGCTTGACTTTTTCTTGCATAAATAGCTTAGGAATGATGCAATACTAAACTCGTTGTCCAAGTCTTATCTCTAATTTCTTACACATTATAGAATGTCAAAGCCTGAAGTTGACTACCATGAGTTACTAAGGTTACTTCAAAACTTTGAGAAGGATCACCAGCTCCACAAGGAGTCGGTGAACTTAGTGGAAGGTTCATCTTCTCGTTCTCGACCTTTTGAAAAAGAAAAAAAGAACAAGAAGAAGAAAGCTAAGAAGGTGCAAGTTCAAGCTAGAACATCTGTGCAGGGCCAGACTAGAAAAATCAAGCTCGATAAGAGTCAAGCTGAATGCTTCTTTTGCAAGAAGTGGAGACACTAGAAGAGGAACTGTCCTCAGTACATTGTCTTTCTGGATCTGAACATGTAGAGAAAGAAGCAAGCTATTGTTTGGCAAGGTATTTATATGATAACTCCTTACAATTTTTCTATTCATGATATTACTGATCGGGTATTGGATACCGGTAACCCTTACCATATTTGCAATTTGTTGCAGGGGTTGCAGGTCAGTAGGAGATTCAAGCAAGATGAAAGGTTCCTGAATGTTGGAGATGGAAGACTAGTTTCAATTCTAGCTTTAGAAATTCTAAAACTTGTATTTGAGTCCCATACCATTGTTCTTAGTGGTTGTCATTTCTATCCTAATTTTTTTTCAAATATCATTTCTGTAGGCCTTTTGGCCATGAACAATTATAAAATTTCAATAAAGAAATGAGTTTGTATTGTCATTATGAATGGTGTTACTGCTTTCTATGGATAATTGAACAATGGTGTATGTATGCTATCATAATCTATTAACGTAGTCTATTCAACCGGCAAGCACCCTTGATTAGATAGTGTGTCTAATATCTACTTATGGCACTGTAAGCTAGGTCATATAAACAAGAACAGGATAAGTAGGTTGGCTCAAGAGGGTATCCTCGAACTTAGTGATTGTGAAACACTTCTAACCTATGAATCTTATTTTCTTGGTAAAATGACCAAGTCACCTTTTACTGAAAAATGTGATAGAGCCACTGAGCTCTTAGGTCTAGTACATACTAATGTATATGGACCAATAAGCATAAGTGCCAGAGGTGGATATGTCTACTTCATCACTTTCACAGATGATCTATCCAGATATGCATATGTCTATCTGATGAAACATAAGATGGATTCTTTTGAAATATTCAAATAATTCCAATGTGAAGTAGAAAAATAAACTAGAAAGAGTATTAAAACTCTTCGGTCTGATCGAGGAGGGAAATATCTTTCTGATGAGTTTCTCACATATCTAGGAGAGAATGGGATTCTCTCCTAATGGACTCCTCCAGAAATATCACAGCATAATAGTGTATCCGAAAGGAGGAATCAAACTCTGTTAGACATTGTCTGATCCATGATTGATTTTGCTAGCTTGCCGATATCCCTCTAGGGATATGCACTCAAATCGGTTTGCTATCTTTTAAATAGGGTTTTAAGTGAATCTATTGTTAAAACTCCATATGAGATATGGATAGGATGTAAGCCAGCACTTTCACATCTCAGGGTTTGGGGTGCCCGGCTTATGTCAAATGGTTAATTACAGATAAACTTGGACCAAGGTCTGACAAGTGCAGATTTATAGGATAACCAAAAGAGACCAAAGAATACTATTTCTACCATGCTGATGAACAAAAGATGTTCGTCAGCATTAGGACAACTTTTTTGGAAAAGGAGTTTCTTAGTGAAGGAACTGTTGTCTCTAAGGTTGAACTTGATGAAATTCAATAGATAGAAAGTCTAACACAGAATGTTGAACCTATGTCGGATTTGATCAGATTAGATCTGAAGCCTAGTGAACCCGCACCATTAAGATGATCCGATAGAGTGCCATGCCATCCAGATAAATAATATGGGTTTTTGGTCTAGGATGGTGATCCCATCCAACTCGATGAGAACGATGAGAATCCGATCACTTACATGGATGCTATGCAGAGACCGACTCTAAGAAATGGCTAGAAGCCATGAGATGCGAAATAGATTCCATGAAGGTCAATGATGTATGGACATTAGTTGATCCATCTAAAGGGGTTAAACCCATTGGGTGTAAATTGGTATTCAAAAGGAAAAGAGATGCAGATGAAAAGGTGCAGACCTATAAAGCCCATCTGGTTGCCAAGGGGTATCATTAATATTATGGTATTGACTATGACGAGATATTCTCCTCAATGGCAATGTTCAAATTCATTCGGATAATGCTTGCAATAGCTGCCCACCTGGACTATGAGATCTGACAGATGGATGTGAAGACAGCTTTCCTAAATGGAGAGCTGACTGAAGAGGTGTATATGATACAATCTAAGGGGTTCACATCCATAGATGAGTCCAAGGTGTGCACGCTTCAGAGATCAATTTATGGATTGAAAATGACATCTTGGAGTTGGAACATACATTTTGATAAAGTGATCAAAATGTATGGCTTCATTAAGAATGGAGAAGAACCTTGCATTTATAAATGGACAAATGGTCCAACAGTGGTATTTCTTATTTTGTACATGGATGACATTCTCTTAATCAAAAATGACATCTCCATACTATAGGAAATAAAAGTTTGATTGTCATCACAGTTCTCCATGAAGGACTTGGGTGAAGCATCGTACATCCTAGAGATGAAGATCTATAGGGATAGATCTAAAAGGATGCTTGATATATCCCAGTCCATGTACATAGAAACTATGCTGAAGAGGTTCAGCATGGAGAATTTCAAAAAGGGCTATCTCTTGATAGGTCAAGAAATTCTACTCTTTGAAAAGGATTATCCGATAACTCCTGAAGAGAGAGAGTATATGAGTAGAATTTTATATGCTTCGATAGTGGGGTCTATCATGTATGCAATGATATGTACGAGATCAGACGTGGTATACTCACTAAGAGTAGTGAGTAGATATCAGTCTAATCCTGAAGAAAATCACTGGAAGGTGGTTAAAACTATCCTTAAGTATTTGAGAAATACTAAGAACTAATGGTTGGTTTATGATGAGTTAGATCTAAAACTATTGGGATTTACAGACTCCAGCTTTCAATCTAACCATGATAATAGAAGAAGCGTGACGGAGTATATCTTTATTCTAAATGGTGGAGCCATATATTGAAAAAGTTTCAAGCAGCATACAGTGGCAGACTCTATTTGCGAAGCAGAGTACATAGCAGCATCAGATGTAGCAAAGGAAGCTGTGTGGCTGAGAAAGTTCATCACCGGGCTTGGAATAACACCCTCCATTGATGGTCACTGCAACAGCACTGGCGCCATAGCTTAAGTAATGAAATTGAAGGCACATCAGTGGATAAATCACATTCTATGCTACTTCCATCTGGTCTGTAAGAATATGGATTGTGGTGACGTCGACCTTCAGAAGATTGATAGAAAGGAGAACCTAGCCGACCCCTTGACTAAAGCCTTGGTAATCAAGGAGATTGACAACCATAAGTCGAAGATGGGTATTAGATACTCTACCGAGTGGGTTTAGGATAATTGGGAGTTGTTGGAAATTGTGTTCCAAAAGTCAATCGTTAGTCTGTTAACAGTTGAGCTACTTTGTATATATAATTGATCATTGATAAATAAAATACTTTAGCATATTTTTCATCATAAGTCTTCATCTTCTAACGAACTTCATTTTTGTGATGAAGTTCTTAGGACTATTTAGTTTTAATAAAAAAATAATTTATCAATTAGTCCTTAAATTAGTTCATGACCAAATGATAGGCTGTTAAATAGGACGACAGCATCTATCGAGCATAGGTCGTTGTATGCCATATAGGTTGGTTGTCCTCTTAACCAAAGAGTGTGGAGACATTGATATAGCATACAGATGAGATGTATGGGTACATCGTCATTGAACGTGACCAACTGCAGAGCATTCTACTATCGAGGATGTCTCTGATGGGATATAGGTATAAGTGTTCCTTAGACCTGAGATCATTTTAGTGACTTGCAAGCAACTGACTATGCTTTGGTACTAGACAAACTAAATTTCTAATTCAATAATGGAAGGCTTCGGGGCATAGTCAAGTACATGCAAAGTTGGTGTGTGATCAAGATGAAATTGACCACTCTAAGAGTTGGAGAAGAATGTATCACTGTATTTAAATATAGCAAAATGTTGGCTAGGATAATCCATCAGATGAATTTAATATTTTGAAATATAATGTGGACAATCTGATCAGAATTGACAGTTGAACTTTGAGGTATCCTATGAGCATTTTGGTCAAGGGAATGAATTATATGAAAACTATATCCGCATGGATTCTAAGGATGGTGTTCTACACATTCGACCTATCTGATCATCGGATATCATTGCTAGATAGTCACTTCAATTGATATAAAAATTTATTCTTATACTACCGACTTAAGTTCAGACCTATGAGGTCATACACATTAGACCTCATGATCTGATCAGATAGTTGATTAACGATTGAGAATCATTCTAGAGTTAAATGATCAATACGATTGATATTTAACATAGTGCAAGTATTGCAGGAGGATTGATTAGCAATTTAATTACTACTTAACTTAATTTGATTAAGTCAAAGGGCTAAGATTAAGTCTAATTAAATATGATTTAATTAGATTTGATTTTGGCTTGATTGGATCAAGTTTGATTGACTTATTGGATAAGTCAAGTGCAAGAAAAAACTAGTCCAAGTCTAACTAGGACTTTGGTCAACCCAATTTCCTAATTTGATTATAAAATTAAATCAAAATTTAAACTAATTTAATTGAACCCTTAGTTGGGTTAGAACCTAATTTAATTTGGTTGAGTTGGTTTTGGTTTAATTTGGTTTGAGAAACAACTTTGACCAAGTCATAGATAGAATCCTAGTAAGACTAGGATTCCTCCTTGCGCCACCTTAGTCCCAACGTCCTCCATGCCTATTTTTTTGATATTTTTCATGAAAAATCCTTTTCTTCCTGATCTTCACATACACCCCCTTTCTCTCTCTTTTTCATATGGTAATTGGGTAGAAGACCAAGTCAAAGAAGGAGTTTATTTTTGTTGGTGCAGAATCTGATTGACACCAGATCGAGTTGAAGTTGGAGAAGATGAGGTCACTATAGGTGACTTGCAAAATAAAGTCCTATCCAGAGTTGGTGGTGGTGGCTCCAGCAGGACCCTCCGATGATCAAGTCAGCTCTTCTGGCTAATAGAAATGGAGTGCTTGGGTATGAATTCGGTAGAGTTTTAGGGAAGAAGAAGAGGACTTAGAGAAAACGTATCTAGAGGATCCCTATTTATTGAAGGAGCTTGTTGTAACCATCCGATAGTGGGCTACTCTAGATCATATAGAATTTATTACGGAGAGAGGTATCACTCATAATAGACTGATAATGATAGTCTTAATCATTCGATAGTGGGGTTGCCTGTAGCAGACTAATAAATGATAGTCATAACCATTCAGAGGAAGTAGGCATTCAGAATCTAATTGAAGGAGAAGTCCGTAAGGAGTTCGACTCTTGAAGAAATCTGACTAAAGGAGATGTTCGAAAGGAGTTCAGCTCTTGGAAAAATTTGATCGCTGGAGGAGTTCGACTCTTGGAAGAATTCGATTGCTGGAGGAGTTCAAAAGAAGTTTAGCTCTTGAAGAAATCTAACTACTGAAGAAATTTAGGAGTTTGGCTTCTAGAAGAATCTGACTGCTAAAGGAGTCTAGAAGGAGTTTGACTCCTAGAGGAATCTGACTGCTGGAGGAGTTTGAAAAGAGTTTGGCTCCTGGAGAAATCCGACTGCTGGAGGAATCCGAAAGAAGTTTAGCTCCTAGAGGAATCCGATTGCTAAAGAAGTTCGGAAGAAGTTTGGCTCCTAGAGAAATCTGATTGCTGGAGAAATTCGAAAGAAGTTTAGCTTTTGGAGGAATCCGATTGTTGAAGGAATTCAGAAGAAGTTCAGCTCCTAGAGGAATCTGACTGCTGGAGGAGTTTGAAAGAAGTTCGGCTTCTAGAGGAATTTGACTGCTGAAAAAATCTGAAAGAAGTTTGGCTCTTGAAGAAATTCAATTATTGGAGGAGTTCAAAAGGAGTTTAGCTCCTAGAGAAATTTGACTACTAGAGAAATCTAGGAGTTTGATTCTTGAAGAAATTCAACTGTTGGAGGAATCTGGAAGGAGTTCGACTCCTGGAGAAATCCGACTACTGAAGGAGTTTGAGAGAAATTCAGCTCCTGAAGGAATCTGACTACTAGAGGAGTTTGGCTCTTGAAGAAATCCGACTGCTAGAGAAATTCGGAAGGAGTTTGGCTCCTGAAGAAATCCGACTATTAGAGGAGTTTGGAAGGAGTTCGGCTCCTAAAGGAATCCGATTGCTAGAGGGGTTCGGAAGGAGTTTGGCTCCTGGAGAAATCCAACTGTTGGAGAAATTCAGAAGGAGTTTGACTCCTAGAGAAATCCGACTGCTGGAGAAATCTGGAATGAGTTCGGCTCCTAAAGAAATTCGACTGCTGGAGGAGTTCGAAAGAAGTTCGGCTCCTAGAGAAATCCAACTATTGGAGGAGTTTGGCTCTTAGAGAAATCCGACTGCTAGAAAAATTTGAAAGGAGTTTGGCTGCTGGAGAAATCTGACTGCTAGAGAAATTTGGAAGGAGTTCAGCTCCTGAAAAAATCCGACTGAACGAGAAATCTAGAAGGAGTTCAGCTCCTGAAGAAATCCGATGGCTGGAGAAATTTAGAAGGAGATCGTCCACTGGGAGAGTTCGGCTACCGAAGGAGTTTGGTTGGGGTTCATCCGCTGGGGAAGTAATTCTCGATCAAAGTTCTTTCATGATTACCAGTTGCATTAGGCTATAAGCATCAGACTGAACTTTGATGGGAGTGGGATTTATCCCCAATAATAGTCCCCCCATTTTCAAGTTCGAAATTCAAAGGAAGGGAGTACAAAAAAGATGACTGTCAAAGTATTTTTTCGGGCTTTGTACCCATTGAGGTTGAAGCTCGGAGAAGATCTTATCTTTTGTTGAAGTTGAGGCTTGGAGAATATCTCATCTCCAGTTGAAATTGAAGGAGATCTTATCCCTTGTTAAAGTTGAAGGAGATCTTCTCGGGGCCTCTCCTCTCATCTTGTCTAAAATGAACGAGGCTTTCGACTTTGCTCACGTTAGGATGAGGTTCTCCTCCTATTTCTAATGGGCTGTAGGGGCACATAAGGGCCGTTGTCAGGGCCTCTCCTTTCATCTCATATAAAATGAACGAGGACTTTAATTTTTCTCACATTAGGATGAGGTTCTCCTTCTATTCCTAATGGACTGTAGGGGCACATTAGGGCCGTTGTCGGAGCCTCTCCCCTCATCTCATCTAAAATGAAAAAGAACTTTGAGTTTTGCTCATGTTAGGATGAGATTCTCCTTCTGTTCCTAATGGACTGTAGGGGCACATAAGGGCCATTGTCGGAGCCTCTCCCTTCATCTCATCTGAAATGAATGAGGCCTTCGATTTTGCTCATGTTAGGATGAGGTTCTCCTCCTGTTCCTAATGGGCTGTAGAGGCACATTAGTGCCATTATTGGGGCCTCTCCCCTCATCTCGTCTAAAATGAATGAGGCCTTCGATTTTGCTCACGTTAGGATGAGGTTCTCCTCCTATTCTTAATGGGCTGTATTTATCGTAAGATTAAGTTCGGAGGGTAGTCCTCGTTTATTATCGGTATACAACAAAGATTAGGGTGTCGGTGTAGGGGGATTTCATTATAATCAAATTATCGATAATACATTCATAGATTTTTCGAATTCCATGGTCGAGGCAGATCTGCACCCCTGAGCTCCTTTAAGTAGTACGTCCTGGGTTGGACAACTTTCATGACCTCGTAGGATCCTTCCTAATTTGGGGCAAGCAGTTCCTAACTTTGAGGCTGAGAGATAGTGGCTCGTCAAAGTACTAAGTCCTCCATTCTGAACATTTTACCTCTGACTCTGGGGTTATAATATTGGGCCATCCTTCACCTATATGCCACCATCCGAACATGGGCTTCTTCTCTTTTTTCTTCCAGTAGATCGAGGTTGACTCTAAGATCCTATGAATTACACTGCTCATTGAAGGCCATGATCCATGCTGATGGAAGTTTAAGCTCGATTGGGATGACCGCCTCCATTCTAAAGGCCAAGGTGAATGGTGTTTCCCCAATCGGTAGCCTTTGAGTAGTTTAATGTGCCCAGAGGACGTGGTAGAGTTCTTCCACCCAGGCCTTCTTTGCTCTGTCGAGTCTTGTCTTGATGTCTTGCAACAGGGTTTGGTTGGTCACCTCAGCTTCCCCATTTGCCTATGGGTGAGCTACCAACGTGAAGTGATGGAAGATGTTTAGATCTTCGCAGAACTCAGCGAACCTCATCCCAGCGAACTATCACCTATTATCTATTATAAGAATTTGGGATAGACCAAGCCGATAGATGATTGACTTTCAGACAAAGTTCTATACCTTGGCCCCAGTAATTTTTGCTAGTGGCTCAGCTTCGACCCATTTGGTGAAGTAGTCGATCGCAATCAGGAGGAACTTCTGCTGTCCGGATGCCATTGGGAAAGGGCCAAGTATATCCATTCCACAATGCGCAAATGGCCAAGGTGCACTTAGTGGAGTAAGCTCAAAGGCTGGCTGTCTTTGTATGTTTGCATTTCTCTAACAGCAGTCATATTTCTTGACATACTCCATGGAATCATGATACAAGGTTAGCCAATAGTACCCTTATCGAAGTAATTTTTGTGATAGGGACCTGGCTCCTACATGACTTCCATAAATTCCATCGTGCACTTTCCATAATGCGAAGTCAGCCTCTGAAGCTCGAAGACATCTCAACAGTGGTAGTGAATATAACCTTTTATACAATTTGCTCTCATACAAAACATACCGGGAGGCTTGATTCTTGAGTTTCTGAACTTCTTTTGGATCATGAGGAAGAACTCCCTCTTTGAGATAGGCAACTAATGGGTCAATTCAGCTTGGCTCGAGCTCTGTCTGCATAACGAGTTGTGATTCCTCTAAGCTTGGGCACTGTAGAGTTTCAAAAAATACTTCTTTGGATAGTTTGGCTAAGGTTGAAGTGGCTAATTTAGAGAGGAAGTCGGCTTTCGTATTTTCTACCCTCAGAATCTATCGAATGCCAAATCTATCGAAGGCCGGAGTCAAATCCTTTACTTTGTCAAGATATTTTATCATACTTTTCTTCCGTGTTTTATAGTTGCCACTAACTTGGCCGACCACTAATTAAAAATCACTATAGACTTGAAGTCGATTTACCTTTAATTCTTTTGCTATTTTTAACCTGGCGATCAGTGCTTCATATTCGGTCCCATTATTAGTTGCAGGAAATTTGAAACATAGCACATACTTGACGACGACTCCCTCGGAGTTGACTAAAACTAACTCTACACCTGTTCCAATAGAGTTGGACGAACCATCTACGTAAAGGGCCTAAAAATCTTCAAAAAGGTTAGCACTTTCTTTGGAGAGGTTCGGCTGCAACCACGGGATGCCGGTCTCATTTTGGTCAAGCTCGGCTTCATCTGAAATGGTACATTCAACTATAAAGTCAGCTAGTGCTTGAGCCTTGATTGCTGGCCGAGGTTGGTAGTTGATGTCCAGCTCTATTAATTCAATGGCCCATTTTGCAATTCTTCCAGAAGCATCCATTTGATGAAGCATTGCTCTAATCGGCTGATCAGTAAAAAGCGTTATAGCATGTCCCTAGAAGTAAGGTCGAAGTCTTCTTACTGCAATCAGAAGAGTATAAGTCAATTTTTCCAACTTTGTATATCTAGTCTCGGCATCTCTTAGGATCCGACTTATGTAGTAGACTGATCACTGTACTTTCACCTCTTCTCTGACCAGGACTGCCGCTAGCACCATAGGGGAGACCGCAAGGTAGAGAAATAGCTCCTCTCAAGATTTGGATTTGGCTAGTAGGAGGGATGAGCTGAGGTAGTTCTTGAGCTCGTCGAACGCCTTTTGGCATTCCTGAGTCCAGCGAAAATCTTTCAGCTTCCTGGGGATTTGGAAGAAGGGCATGTAGCATTCGACCGATCTAGAGACAAAATGATTCAAAGATGGCACTCTTTCGATCAGGTGCTGAACTTTCTTAATGGACATTGGAGCGGTCATCTCTTGGATAGCTTAAATTTTCTTCGGATTGGCCTCGATCCGTCGTCTTGAGACCATGAATCCCAAAAATTTTTCTGAGGCTACCCCAAAGGCACACTTGGTTGGGTTCAACTTCATCTTGTATTTTTTGAGTGCATCGAAAGCCTCTTCAAGGTCGGCGACATGATTGATAGTCTTTCGACTTTTAACCAACATGTCATCGACATAAACCTCTATATTGCGGCCGATCTGCTCCTTGAGGATTTTATTGACCAAGCACTAATAAGTTGCACCTGCATTTTTAAGCTCGAAGGGCATGACCCTGTAATAGTAAAGACCATGGTTAGTAATAAAAGCAGTCTTCTTGTCATCCTCCGGTGCCATCCGAATTTGATTGTAGCCAGAGAAGGCATCTATGAAAGTGAGGAGCTCGTAGCCTAAAGTCGTATCCACCAGTTGGTCGATTCTGGGCAAAGGGTAGTTGTCTTTTGGGTAGGCTTTGTTAAGCTTCTTAAAGTTGATGCACATCCTCCACTTGTCATTGGCTTTCTTGACCAGAACCATATTAGAGACCCAAGTTGGATAGCTGACTTTTCAGATAAATCCGACGTTGAAAAGCTTGTCGACTTCTTCTGCTATTACCTTCTACCTTTTTGATGCATGGCCTCGAACTCTTTCTTTCACTGATCGATGCTTGGGGTCAATGGCTAGCCGATGTTCCATAACCTCGGCGTCAATCCTAGCCATATCTGTTGGAACCCAGGCGAAGATGTCGGCATTCCTCCATAAGAAGGCGATGAGCTACTCCCGAACTTCAACTTCCAGATTGGAGCCAATTTGCATTGTATGCTCTGCATTTCCATCATTCAAGGGGATGGTCACAAGATCTTCTATGGGCTCGCCTCGCTCTTTGGCAAAGTCATCGCAAACATCTAGCCCATCAACAGGACAAGGGTCGGACTATGCTTCCTTTCGTAGAGCTATTGAGTAACAATACCTTTCCAGAGCATGATCTCCCTAGACCTCTCCAATCCCATAACATGTCGGAAACTTCATCTTCAAATAATAAGTGGACAGCACCACCCGAAGTGCATTTAAACTAGGTCGGTCGAGAATTGCGTTGTAAGCAGAGAAAACTTTTTTTTAATCAGAAAATCTACCTATGCTCTGGATTATTTTGGATATTGCCCGGCAGTCACAGCTAGAGTCATGACACCTTCAATTGGTACTGCAGCACCAGTGAAGCATACTAGGGGAGAGTTTATTAGTCCATGCTGACTATTAGATTTTGACATTTTTGAGAAAGCAACAAAAAATAAGATGTAAGGCGAACTTCCATTATCAACTAAGATGCGACGTACATCATAGTCTGCTATATTTAATGTTGGGGATAAACCCCGCTCCCTCCGATGTCCAGTCTAATGCTTAGTCTAATGCAACTAGTAATCATGAAAGAACTTTGATCGAAAATTACTCCCCTAGCGGATGAACCCCAATCGAACTCCTTCAGCACCCGAACTCCTCCAGGGGACAAACTCCTTCCAGATTTCTCCAGCAGTTGGATTTCTCTGGGAGACAAACTCCTTCCAAATTTCTCCTTCAGTCAGATTTCTCTAAGAGCCAAACTCCTTCCGAATTTCTCCAGTGGTCGGATTTCTCCAAGAGCCAAAGTCTTGCAGTAGTCGAATTCTTTCAGAAGCTGAACTCCTTTCGAACTCCTCTAGTAGTCGAATTTCTTCAGAAGCTGAACTTCTTCCGAACTCCTCCAGCAGTCGGATTTCTCCAGGAGCCAAACTCCTTCCGGATTTCTCCTTTAGTGGGATTTCTCCAGAAGTCGGACACCTTTCGAACTCTTCCGGCAGTCAGATTTCTATAGGAGCCGAACTCCTTCCGAACTCATCTAGCAGTCAAATTCCTCCAAGAGCCAAACTCCTTTTGTATTTTTCATTCAATCGGATTTCTCTAGAAGCCAAATTTCTTCCAAACTCCTTCGGTTGTCGGATTCCTCCAGGAGTCAAACTCCTTCCAGATTTTTTCTTCAGTCAGATTCCTCCATGAGTCGAACTCCATCCGAACTCCTCTAGCAGTCGGATTCCTCCAAGAGCCAAACTTCTTCCGAATTTCTCTAATAGTCAGATTCTTTCAGGAGCCAAACTCCTTTCGAACTCCTCCAACAGTCGAATTCCTTCAGGAGTTGAATTCCTTCTGAATTTCTCCAACAGTCGAATTCGCAGGAGCCAAACTCCTTTTGAACTTCTCTAGCAGTTGAATTCCTCTAGGAGCCAAACTTCTTCTGAATTTCTCCAGCAGTCAAATTTCTTCAGAGGCTGAACTCCTTTCGAACTCCTTCAGCAATCAGATTCCTCTAGGAGTCGAACTCCTTATGGATTTCTCCTTTAGTGAAATTTCTCCAGGAGCTGAACTTCTTCTAAATTTCTCCAGCAGTCGGATTTCTCCAAAAGTCGAACTTCTTCCAAATTTCTTCAGTAGTCGGATTCCTCCAGGAGTCGAACTCCTCCAGTAGTTGGATTCGTCCAAGAGCCGAACTTCTTTCGAATTTCTTCAGCAGTCGAATTTCTCCAGGAGCCAAACTCCTTTCGAACTCCTCCAGCAGTTGGATTCCTCCAGGAGTCAAACTCATTCCAGATTTCTCCAGCTGTCCGATTCCTCCAGGAGCCAAACTCCTTTCAAACTCCTCTAGCAGTCAGATTTTTTTAAGAGCTCAACTCCTTCCAAACTTCTCCAGCAGTCAGATTCCTCCAGGAGTCCAACTCATTTTGGACTTCTCCTTCAATCAGATTCCTCTAGGAGCCAAACTTCTTTCAAACTCCTTCAACGATCGAATTTTTCTAGGAGCTAAACTTTTTTCGGACATCTCCTTCAGTCAAATTTCTCCAAGAGCTGAACTTCTTATGGACTTCTTCTTTAGTCGAATTCTGAATGCCTGCTTCCTTTGGATGGTTATGACTATCATTTATCAATCTGCTACAAGCAACCCTACTATCGGATGGTTATGGCTATCATTATCAGTCTATTATGAGTGACACCTCTCCCTATAATAAATTTCACATGACCCAAAGTGGTCCAGTATCGGATGGTTACAATAAGCTCCATCTGTAAAAAGAGATCCTCCAGGTATGTTTTGTCTAAACTCTCTTCTCCTTCCCCAAAACTCTACCGAATTCTTATCCGAGCACTTCATTTTTGTTGGCCAAAAGAGCTGGCTTGATCATCAGAGGGTCCTACCGGAGCCACCACCACCAACTCCAGATAGGACTTTATTTTGTAGGTCACCTACGGTGACCTAATATTCTCCAACTCTAGCTCGATCCGATGTTAACTAGATTCTACACCAACAGAATTGGCACTAGAGGAAAGGCCATCTATTCCTGAGATTTCCTTGATCTTAATGGAGTGCGCAGTAGTGATATCTCTTTTTTCTCTCTAGAGTTCTTTCCATAAAAATGCTTCCTAAGAAAGCTTCGACCCGACGATCAACAGCCTCTATAGCCAGATCCCATCCAGATACATCCGTTCCCACTCCAGCTCCGATAACTTAAGCTCCACTTACAGCCATGGTGGATGTGGAGCAGTTCAACCTACTGGTCCAGCAGGTTTGCGGTCTCACAGAGGCGATGCAGGCCATACATCGATTGGCTCCGATGCCAATTCAACTGGAGCAAGCTCTTTTGGAGC
The DNA here is from genome assembly GCA_006176705.1 of Cocos nucifera. Classification (NCBI taxonomy): domain Eukaryota; kingdom Viridiplantae; phylum Streptophyta; class Magnoliopsida; order Arecales; family Arecaceae; genus Cocos; species Cocos nucifera. The sequence goes on from QRFJ01002903.1 coordinate 37,240, forward strand.
CCCATGATCCGATTGGGGGATGCCCGACTCAGGCTGGCCAATCGATGACCTCCGAAAAGAGGAAATAGAGGGTGGAGGGCCATTGCTTGGACCATGATTCAACCTCGAGTAATGCTTTGCTCCCATCCCACCAGAAAACTATAAAGATGAATGATCATGAAGATCTCCTGAATCAAAGGTTTTAGAAAATGAACCGACGGATTGAAGAACTCCACCACGTTGCCCCAGCTCCCCATGATGATGTCTGCACCGATCCCTCTTTATCTCCCCGAATTATGCAAGGGCTTGTTCCGCCAAACTTCAAGCTTTCCCAACTTGAAAGCTACGATGGAATTTTTGATCCGGTCGATCACCTGGAGGCCTTCCGAATCATGATGCTACTCTATGGCATGTCAAATGCCATTTTGTATCGGGCTTTTCCATCCACCCTCAAAAGAGCCGCCAGAAATTGGTACTCATCCCTTAAATCGGGTACCATCTTTTTCTTTGATCAGATGAGCCATCAGTTTATGGGTCACTTCATCAGCAGCTGACGTCCGTGTCGAGGTTCAAATTCTCTGATGCATATCAAGCAGAAGGAGGAGAAATCAATCTGGGCTTATGTTATCTGGTTTAACGCTACTACATTGGGGTCCAAAACCTGAACTAGTCTATTGCAATGGCCGTACTTAAGGGTGGCCTTCAGAAGAATGATTTATTATTCTCCCTGAAGAAGAAGTACCCGAAAACTTTGTCGATCTGCTAGCTTGGGCTAAAGGATACGCCCGAGTGAAAGAAACCTTCAAATTGAAGGATGAAGAAGCCATAGGAGAGTGGCAGGTGGGCAAATTTAATAAACCCATAGCTGAAAGAGGGATGAATGAAATTCGGCCATGCTCACGAACTACCCTTGAGTGCAAGCGAGCCCGAACTCCTCGAGCTCGTCGTCAAAAAAGGCCTGACAGAAGGGCACGAAGAAGTTCTCCCTGTAGAAGGTTTCACAACTACGCCCCCATCAATGTTACAAAACTACAAGTATTAATGGAGATTAAGAAGTAACTGCTGAGATCAGAAAGGATGCGCACTCACCCTGACAAGTGCAATCCTAATAAATTCTATCTCTACCATCATGACCACGGCCATGATACTAAAGAATGCATTCAACTCCAAGACGAGATCGAGGGGCTCATCAGATAAGGTCGGTTGGGTTAATTTCTCAGACACCAGTCTGAAGCAAGAGAAGATCGGCCAAGGGCACTACCGCAGCTTGAACCACCAATAAGGAAGGAACAACAAGGAGATCAACCATCACTTAGCATAATCAACACTATCTCTAGGGGACTTCAACGAGAAGAAGCCAGTTGATCTCGAGGATCAATGAAAAGATGGAGGACTGAAGAATCCATAACTTTCATTGAGGTAGATGCACGGAGAGTATAGTTTTCGCATAATGATGCGATTGTAATTTCTTTAAATACAGCAGACTATGATGTACGTCACGTCTTAGTTGATAATGAAAGTTTGGCTGACATCTTATTTTATGATGCTTTCTCCAAAATGTTAAAATCTAATAGTCAGCTTGGACCAATAAACTCCTTCCTAGTAGGCTTCGCTGGCGCTGCAGTACTAGTTGAAGGTGTAATGACTCTAGCTGTGACTGTCGGGCAATATCCAAAATAATCCAGATCATAGGTGGATTTTCTGATAGTAAAAGTTCCCTCCGCTTACAACATAATTCTCGATCGACCTGGTTTAAATGCACTTCAGACGGTGGTGTCCACTTATTATTTGAAGATGAAGTTCCTGATAGGTTATGGGATTAGAGAGGTCAAGAAAGATCAAGCTCTAGCAAGGCATTGCTACTCAATAGCTCTGTGAAAGGAAGCACAGTCCGACTCTTTTCCTATTGATGGGCTAGATGTCCATGATGACTTTGCCGAAGTGCGAGGCGAGCCCATAGAAGATCTTATGACCATCTCCTTGAATGATGAAAATGCAGAGCATAGGGTGCAAATTGGCTCCAATCTGAAAGATGAAGTTTGAGAGCAACTCATCGCCTTCTTACTGCGGAATGCCAATGTCTTCGCCTAGGTTCCGATAGATATGCCTGGGATTGACGTCGAGGTTATGGAATATCGGCTGGCTATTGATCCCAAGCATCGACCAATGAAAGAAAGAGTTTGAGGCTATGCACCAGAAAGGCAGAAGGTAATAGCAGAAGAAGTCAACAAGCTTTTTAATGTCGGATTTATCCGAGAAGTTAGCTATCTGACTTGGGTCTTTAATATGGTTCTGGTCAAGAAAGCCAATGGCAAGTGGAGGATATGCATCGACTTTAAGAAGCTTAATAAGGCCTACCCAAAAGATATCTACCTTTTGTCTAGAATCGAGCAATTGGTGGATGCGACTTCAGGCTACAAGCTCCTCACCTTCATGGACGCCTTCTCTGGCTATAATCAAATTCGGATGCCACTGAAGGATGAGGAGAAGACTGCTTTTATTACTAACCATGGTCTTTATTGTTATAGGATCATGCCCTTTTGGCTTAAAAATACCGGCGTAACTTATCAGCGCTTGGTCAATAAAATTTTCAAGAAGCAGATCGATCGCAATATGGAGGTTTACGTTGATGACATGCTGGTCAAAAGCCGAAAGATTGTCAATCATGTCATCGACCTTGAAAAGGCTTTTAATGTGCTTAGAAAATATAAGATGAAGCTGAAACCAACCAAGTGCACCTTTGGGGTAGCCTCAGAAAAATTTTTGGGATTTAGGGTCTCGAGATGAGGGATCAAGGCCAATCCGGAAAAAATTCGAGCTATCTAGAAGATGACCACTTTGAAGTCCATTAATAAAGTTCAGCGCTAGATTGAGAAGACGGCATCTTTGAATCATTTTATCTCTAGATCAGTCGAATGTTGCATGCCCTTCTTTCAAATCCTCAGGAAGCCAAAAGATTTTCGTTGGACTTAGAAATGTCGAAAGGCATTCGATTAGCTCAAGAACTACCTCAGCTCGCCCCCTCTACTAGCCAAATCCAAATATGAAGAAAAGCTATTTCTCTACCTTGCGGTCTTCTCTGTGGTGCTAGTGGTAGTCCTAGCCAGAGAAGAGGCAAAAGTATAGCAACCAGTCTACTATATAAGCTCGATCCTAAGAGATGCCGAGACTAGATATGCAAAATTGAAAAAATTAACTTATTATCTTCTGATTGCAATAAGAAGACTTCGACCTTACTTTCAGGGACATGCTATAATGCTTCTTACTGATCAGTCGATTAGAGCAATCCTTCATCAAACTGATGCTTTCAAAAGAATTACAAAATGGGCCATTTAATTAATAGAGTTCGACATCAACTACCGACCTTGGTCAGCAATCAAGGCTCAAGCATTGGCCGACTTTATAGTTGAATGTACCATTTCAGATGAAGCCGAGCTTGAGCAGAATGAGGCCGACATCCCATGGATGCAGTCGAGCCTCTCCGAAGAAAGTGCTGACCTTTCTAAAGATTTTTGGGCTCTTTACGCGGATGGTTCGTTCGTCTCCGCTGGAGCAGGTGCGGGGTTAGTTTTAGTTAATCCTAAGAGAGTCATCATCAAGTATGTGCTATGCTTCAAATTCTCTACAACTAACAATAGGGTTGAATATGAAGTGCCGATTGTTGGGTTAAAAATAGCAAAAGAATTAAAAGTAAATCAGCTTCATGTCTATAGTGATTTTCAATTAGTGGTCGGCTAAGTTAGTGGCAACTATGAAGCACGGGAGAAAAGTATGATAAAATATCTTGAGAAAGGAAAGGATTTAACTTCGGCCTTCGGCAGTTTTAGCATGCGATAGATTTCGAGAGCAAAAAATATGAGAGTCGATCTCCACTCTAAATTGGCCACTTCAGCCCTAGCCGAACTACCCAAAGAAGTATTTTTTGAAACTCTATAGTACCCAAGCTCAGAGGAATCACAGCTCGTTATGCAGACAGAGCTCGAGCCGAGTTGGATAACCCATTAGTTGCCTATCTCAAAGAACGAGTTCTTCCTCGTGATCTGAAAGAAGCTCGAAAACACAGGAATCAAGCCTTTCGGTATGTTTTATATGAGGATAAGTTGTATAAAAGGTTGTATTCATTAATGCTGTTAAGATATCTTCGACCTTCAGAGGCCGACTTCCCATTATGGAAAGTACATGAGAGAATTTATGGAAGTCATGTAGGAGCCAGGTCCCTATCACAAAAATTACTTCAGCAAGGGTACTATTGGCCGATCTTATACCATGATTCCATGGAGTAAATCAAGAAATATGACCGCTGTCAGAGAAATGCGAACATACAAAGATAGCCAGCTTCCGAGCTTACTCCACTAAGCACACCTTGGTCAGTTGTGCAGTGAGAAATGGATATACTTGGCCCTTTTCCAATGGCATCCAGACAATGGAAGTATCTCCTGATTGTGATCGACTACTTCACCAAATGGGTTGAAGCTGAGCCACTAGCAAAAATTACTAAGGCTAAGGTACAGAACTTCATCTAGAAGTCAATCATCTACTGGTTTGGTCTGCCCCAAACTCTCATAATAGATAATGGGCAACAGTTCGTTGGGATGAAGTTCACTGAGTTCTGCAAAGATCTAAACATCTCCCATCATTTCACATCGGTAGCTCACTCACTGGCGAATGGGGAAGCTGAGGTGACCAATCGGACCCTGTTGCAAGGCATTAAGACAAGACTTGACAAAGCAAAGAGGGCCTAGGTGGATGTACTCTACCACGTCCTCTAGGCATTCCAAACTACTCAATGGCTACCGACTGGAGAAACACCATTCGCCTTGGCCTTTGGAATGAAGACAGTCATCCCAATCGAGCTTAAACTCCCATCAATATGGATCATGGCCTTCAATGAGCAACGTAATTCATAGGACCTCGAGTTAACCTTGATCTACTGGAAGAAAAAAGAGAAAAAGCCCAAGTTTGGATGACGGCCTACAGACAAAGGGTGGCCCAATATTATAACTCCAGGGTCAGAGGTAAAATATTCAGAGTGAAAGACTTAGTACTTCGGCGAGCTGCTATCTCTCAGCTTCAAAACTAGAAAAAGCTTGCCCCAAATTAGGAAGAACCCTACAAGGTCACAGAAGTCGTCCGATCTAGGACGTACTACTTGAAGGAGATCGAGAGAGTAGATCTGTCTCGACCATGGAATTCAAAAAATCTACGAATGTATTATCGATAATTTGATTATAATGAAATCCCCCTACACCGATATCCTAATCTTTATTGTGTATCGGTAATAAAGGGGGACTATCCTCCGAACTTAATCTTACGATAAATTTAGTCCGTTAGGAATAGGAGAAGAACCTCATCCTAACATGAACAAAATCGAAGGCCTCGTTCATTTTAGATGAGATGAGGGGAGAGGCTCCAATAATGGTGCTAATGTACTCTTACAGTCCATTAGGAATAGGAGGAGAACCTCATCCTAATGTAAGCAAAATCAAAGGCCTCGTTCATTTTAGACGAGATGAGGTGAGAGGCTCCGACAATGGCCCTTATGTGCCCCTACAGTCCATTAGGAATAGGAGGAGAATCTCGTCCTAACGTGAGCAAAATCAAAGGCCTCATTCATTTTAGACAAGATGAGGGGAGAGGTCTTGACAATGGTCCTAATGTGCCCCTACAGTCTGTTAGGAATAGGAGAAGAATCTTGTCCTAACGTGAGCAAAATCGAAGGTCTCGTTCATTTTAGATGAGATGAGAGGAGAGGCTCTAACAATGACCCTTATGTGCCCCTACAGTCCGTTAGAGACAGGAGGAGAACCTCATCCTAATGTGAGCAAAGCTGAAAGCCTTGTTCATTTTAGATGAGGTGAGAGGAGAGGTCCCGACAAGATCTCCTTCAACTTCAACAAGGGATAAGATCTCCTTCAAACTCGGCTGAAGATGAGATATTCCCCAGGCCTCAACTTTAACAAAAGATAAGATCTCCCCCAAGCTTCAACCTCAATGGGTGCAGAGCTTGGAAAGAGATTTCGGCAGTCATCGTCTTTGTACTTCCTTCCTTTGAATTTTGAACTCGAGAGTGGGGAGACTATTGTTGGATATAAACCCCACTCCCGTTGAAGTCTAGTCTGATGCTTATCCTAATGCAACTGATAATCACAAAAGAACTTCGATCGAGAATTACTCCCGCAACAGATGAACCCCAGCTGAACTCCTTCGATAGCCAAACTCCCCCAGCGGATGAACTCCTTCCGAATTTCTCTAGCAGTCAGATTTCTCCAAGAGCCGAACTCCTTCCAAATTTTTTCTTCAGTTAGATTTCTCTAGAAGCCAAACTCCTTCCAGATTTCTTCAGCAGTCCGATTTGTCTAAGAGCCAAACTCCTTCAGTAGTCAGATTCCTCTAGGAGCTGAACTCCTTTCAAACTTCTCCAACAATCAGATTTCTCAAGGAGCCAAACTCCTTTTGGATTTTCTCCTTCAATAGGATTACTCCAGGAGCCAAAACTCCTTCCAAACTCTTTTAGTAGTCCAATTTTCTCCAAGAGCCGAACTCCTTTCGAACTCCTCCAGTAGTCAGATTCCTTCAGGAGCTGAACTCCTTCCGAACTCTTCCAACAGTCGAATTTCTTCAAGAGCCAAACTCATTTCGAACTCCTCTAGCAATCGGATTCCTTCAGCCAAACTCCTTCCAGATATCTCTTTCAATCAAATTTCTCCAAGAGTCGAACTCCTCCAGCAGTCAAATTCCCTCTAGGAGCCAAACTCCTTCCAGATTTCTCCTTCAATCAGATTTCTCCAGGAGCCGAACTTCTTTCAGATTCCTCAAGTTGTCAGATTTCTTTAGGAGATGAACTTCTTTCGGATTTCTTCAGCAGTCAGATTTCTCCAGGAGCCAAACTTCTCCCAAATTTCTTCAGTAGTAGGATTTCTCCAAATGCCAAACTCCTTCTAGATTTCTCCAATAGTCAGATTCCTCCAGGAGCCAAACTCCTTTCGAACTCCTCTAGTAGTCCGATTCCTTCCGAAGCTTAACTCCTTCCGAATTTCTTCAGCAGTCAGATTTCTCCAAAATTCAAATTCCTTTCAAACTCCTGCAGTAGTCGGATTCCTCCAATAGCCAAACTCTTTTCGAATTTCTCCAGTAGTCAAATTTCTCCAGGAGCCGAACTCCTTTCAAACTCCTCCAGTAGTCAGATTTCTTTAGGAGCCAAACTCCTTCCAAATTTCTTCTTCAGTCAAATTTCTCTAGGTGCCGAACTTCTCCGAAACTCCTCCAACAATCGGATTCCTTCAGGAGCCAAACTTCTTCAAGATTTCTCCTTCAGTTGGATTTTTCTAAGAGCCGAACTCCTTCCGAATTCTTTCAGTAGTCGAATTTCTCCAGGAGCCGAACTTCTTTCGAACTTTTCCAGTAGTCAGATTTTTTTAGGAGCTAAACTTCTTCCAAACTCCTCTAGCAGTTAGATTCCTCTAGGAGTCGAACTTCTTCTGAATTTCTCCAACAATCGGATTCCTCCAAGAGCCAAACTCCTTCCAAACTCCTTCAGTAGTCGAATTCCTCCAGGAGCCAAACTCCTTCCAAACTCCTTCAGCAGTCGTATTCCTTCAAGAGCCAAACTTCCTTTGAATTTTTTCAGCAGTCGGATTCCTCCAGAAGTCGAACTTCTTCAAAACTCCTCCAATAGTTAGATTCTTTCAGGAGCCAAACTTCTTTCGTACTCCTCCAACAGTCGGATTGCTCTAGGAGTCGAACTTCTTTCGGACTTCTTCTTCAATTGGATTCTTCTAGGAGCCAAACTTCTTCCGAACTCCTCCAGTGGTCGAATTTCTTCAGGAACTGAACTCCTTCCGGACATCTTCTTTAGTCAGATTCCTTCAGGAGTCGAACTGCTTATGAAATTCTCCTTCAGTCAAATTTTGAATGTCTGCTTTCTTTGGATGGTACGACTCTCATTTATCAGTCTGCTATAGGCAACCCCACTATCGGATGGTTATAGCTGTCATGATCAATCTATTACGAGCAACACCTTTCTCCATAATAAATTCTATGTAGTCCAGAGTGGCCCACTATCGAACGATTATAACAAGCTCCATCTATAAAAAGGGATCCTCTAGATATATTTTCTCTAAGCTCTCTTCTTCTTTCTCAAAACTCTGTCAAATTCATACCCAAGCACTCCATTTTTGTTGGCTAGAAGAGCTAACTTGATCGTGGAAGGATCCTATCGGAGCCACCACCAACAACTTCACATAGGACTTTATTTTGCAGATCACCTACGGCAACCTCATCTTTCCCAACTCTAGCTTGATCCAAAGATAACAAGATTTTGCACCAACATTTAAAAAAATTACAATCGCATCATTGTGTGGAAACTGTACTCTCCGTGCATCTACCTCAGTTATGGTTATGGATTCTTCAATCTTCCATCTTTTCATTAATCCCCCAGATCCGCTGGTTTCTTCTTGTCGAAGTCCTCTAGAGATAGTGTTGATTATGTTGAGAGGTCGTCGATCTCCTTATTGTTCCTCTCTTATTGATGGTTCAAGCTGTGATAGTGCCATCGATCGATCTTCTCTTGCTTCAGATCGGTGTCTGAGAAATCGATCCAGCCGATCTCTTCTGATGTGCCTCTCGATCTCGTCTTGGAGTTGAATGCATTTTTCAGTATCATGGCCATGGTCATGATGGTAGAGATAGTATTTATTAGGATTGCACTTGCTAGGATGAGTGTGAATGCTTTCTAGCCTCAACAGTTGCTCCTTGATCTTCTTCAATACTTGTATTTCTGGAATATTGAGGAGGGTGTAGTTTTGAAATCTTTTAGAGGAAGAACTTCTTCGTGCCCTTCTGTCGGAGCTTTTTTGACAACGAACTCAAGGAGGAGTTCAGGCTCGCATGTGCTCGGGGGGTGTTCGTGAGCATGGCCGAACTTTATTTGGCCCTCTATCAGTTGTGGATTTATTAAATTTGCCCGCCTACTCCTTTCCTATGGCTTTCTCATCCTTTAATTTGAAGGTTTCTTCTGCTCGGGCATATCCTTCAGCCCGAGCTAGCAGATCAAAAAAGTTTCTAGGATACTTCTTCTCCAAGAAGAATAACAAATCATTCTTCTAAAGGCCACCCTTGAGTGTGGCCATTTCAACAGACTGGTCTAGATTTTGGACCACCAATGCAGTAGCATTAAATTGAGTGACATAATCTCGAATAGATTCTTCCTCCTTCTGCTTGATATGCATCAAAAAATCGGAACCTTGGCGTGGATGTCGGCTATTGACGAAGTGAGCCATAAATTGATGGCTCATCTGATCAAAAAAAAAAGATGGTTCCCGACTTAAGGGTTGAGTACCAATTCCTGGCAGCTTCCTTGAGGGTGGATAGGAAAGCCCAGCATAAAATGGCATTTGGCGCATTGTGGAGCAGCGTCATAATTTGAAAGGCCTTCAGGTGATCGACTGGATCAAAAGTTTTGTCGTAGCTTTTATGTTGGAAAAGCTTGAAGTTCGGCGGAACAAGCTCTTGCATAATTTAGAAAGAGAAAGTGAGATCGGTGCAGACATCATCATGGAGAGCTGGGGCGATGTGGTGGAGTTCTTCAATCCATCGGCTCATTTCCTAGAGCCTTTGATTCAGGAGATCTTCATGATCGTTGATCTCTAAAGTTTTCTGATGGGACAGGAGCAAAGCTTTATCCAGGATTGAATCATGATCTGAGCAGTGGCTCTCCATCCTCTATTTTTCATTTTTGGAGGTCACCGATCGGCCAGCCTGAGTCAGCCATCTTCCAACCAGATCATGAGGCTCTAGAAGAGTCTGCTCCAGTTGAATTAGCATTATAGCCAACCGATGTATGGTCTGCATCGCTTTCGTGAGACCACAAACTTGCTGGACCAGTAGGTTGAACTGCTCTGCATCCACCATGGCTGTAGGTGGAGCTTGAGTTACTAGAGCTGGAGCGGGAATGGATGTATCTGGATGAGATCTGGTTGAAGAGGCCGTTGATCGTCGGGTCGAAGCTTTCTTGGGAGGCATGTTTTTAGAAAAAACTTTAAAGAGAAAGAAGAGAGATCGCTGCTGAGCACTTCTTTAAGATCAAGAAAACCTAAGGAATAGAGTGCCCTTCGTCGAGCACCAATCTTATTGGTACAGAATCTGGTTGACACTATATCGAACTAGAGTTGGAAAAGATGAGGTCACTATAGGTGACCTACAAAACAAAGTCCTATCCAGAGTTGGTGGTGGCGGCTCCGGTAGGATCCTCCGATGATCAAGTTAGCTATTCTGACCAATAGAAATAGAGTGCTCGGATATGAATTTGACAAAATTTTGGGAAAGAAAAAGAGAGCTTAGAGAAAACATATCTGGAGGGTCTCTTTTTATAGATGGAGCTTGTTGTAATCATCTGATAGTGGACTGCTCCAGGCCACGTGGAATTTATTATGGAGAGAGGTGTTGCTCATAATAGATTGATAATGACAGCCATAATCGTCCGATAGTGGGGTTGCCTATAGCAGACTAATAAATGATAGTCATAACCTTCCAAAGAAAGTAGGCATTTAGAATCCAACTGAAGAAGTCCATAAGGAGTTCAACTTTTGGAGGAATCCGATTGAAGGAGATATTCGGAAGGAGTTCAACTCCTGAAGAAATCTGACCGCTGGAGGAGTTCAGAAGAAGTTCGACTCCTGAAGAAATTTGATCGCTGGAGGAGTTTGGAAGAAGTTCGGCTTCTAGAGGAATCTGACTGCTGGAGAAATTCGAAAGGAGTTTGGCTCCTAGAGGAATCCGACTGCTGGAGGAGTTCAGAAAGAGTTTTGATATTTGATTCTATCCTAACAAATACAAACTCTTCCTAAAAGGTGCCACCCCTTCTCCCAATTAATGTCTCTCTTATTCCATGTGAGAAACCCCTTTCCTTATGCACCTTTCCTTGCTGGTACATGCCAAAAATTATGGAGGAGGGCACCCATGAGTTGGGCGCCCTTGACTTGCCCTGTTCGACTTTTCCTTGTTTAGTATTTGACCTAAACAAGGATTCTTCTTTTCCTATATATTTTTTCTGAATTTTGGCTTGAAATTTTTGTGGGTTATATACCTTTGAGAGTGATTTGAGGTGTGTGAAAATCAGGGAGAGTGAACCTTTGGGCATTGAGATTCAATAGATACAAGACTAGGTGTCTAGGTGAGAGTAAAGAGAAGAAGAAGACGGTCTTCTTCTAAGGTTGCTGTGTTCATCTCTTCCCTTCCTTCTTCCTTGGGTTTTCTGAGAGTATCTCACATCTAAAAACTCTTCTCCTCCTCTTTGGAGGAGTCCAATCTAGAAGAAAGAAGGCATCTACACAACCATCGAAGAAAGATTAGCGCAGTACTAGCATACTGTACTGATTTTCAGCATCTAGATTTCTGATCATGATTGTGGGCTTGTGTGGACAACTCCTAAAGGTCGGACATGTGTACAGCTTGCAACTTTATTCTCAAGCTTGGATCAGTGAGTTAGAATGTCTAACTCGCTCAAGTAATAGATCTGATCTATTGGTTTTTTTTTTATACATGCATGAGATGTAGTGTGGATCTAGGTTGATGTGATCAACCTTTCCTTCTTGTTTATTTTTTATTTTAGATTTAAATACCATGCAATAATCATATAATATGGTCTTAGATCTAGGAATTATCTGATATTTAGAATTAATTAGATTAATTTTGAGTCTTCCACTACTGATCTAGAAAATGTTTTAAGATCCAACCTTGAAATCCTAGATCTAGTTCCTTTAATAACACTCTAGGCTAGGTCACATTAACAAGAACAGGATAAATATGTTAACTCAAGAGAGAATCTTTGAAGTCAGTGATTATGAATCACTTCCAACTTATGAGTCCTGTCTTCTTGAAAAAATGACCAAATCATCTTTTACTAGAAAAGATGAAAGAGCCACTGAGCTCTTAGGTCTAGTACGTACTGATGTATGTTGACCAATGAGTATAAGTGCTAGAGGTCGATATATTTAGTTCATCATTTTCATGGATGATCTATCCAGATGTGGATATATCTATTTGATGAAACAAAAGTTGGATTCATTTAAAATATTCAAATAATTCTGAAATAAAGTAGAAAAATAAATTGAAAAAGATATTAAAACTTTTTAATCAGATCAAGGAGGTGAATATCTATCCAGTGAGTTTTTGATATATCTAGGAGAGAATGAGATTCTCTCATAGTGGACTCCTCCAGGGACACCACAGTATAATGGTGTATTGGAAAGAAAAAATTGAATCTTGTTGGACATGGTTCGATTCATGATGGGGTTTGCTAGTCTACCTATTTTATTTTGGGGTTATGCTCTTGAGACTACATGTTTTATATGAAGCAATGTACCAAGTAAATCTGTTGCAAATATTCCATATAAGATATGGAGTGGACATAGGCTTACACACTCTTACATTCGAGTTGGGGTTGTCCAGCCTATGTCAAACATTTGCATATAGATAAAGTTGGACCTCGATTTGATAAGTATGTATTTATAGGGTTCTCTAAGAAAACTAAGGATTATTATTTCTACCATGCTAAAGAATAAAAGTGTTCGTCAACAATAGAACATATTTTTAGAAAAGAAGTTCCTTGCTGAAGGAACTATTGCCCCTAAAGTTAAACTTGAAGAAGTTCAATAGGTAGAAAAGTGGATACCAGTAGTCGAACCTAAACCAAAATTTGATTAGATCAAACCCAGAGCCTAATGTACCTACACCATTAAGGTGATCCGATAGAGTACCACGTCAGTCGAACAGATACTATGATTTCTTGGTTTGGGATGGTGATCCTATCAAACTTGATGAGAATGATGAGGATTCGATAATCTATATGGATGCAATGTAGAGATCCGATTCCAAGAAATGGCTTGAGGCCATGAAATCCAAGATAGTGTCCATGAAGTTCAATAATTTGTGGACATTGGTTGACCCACCTAAAGGGGTTAAACTCATTGGGTGTAAGTGGGTCTTCAAGAGGAAGAGGGATGCAAATGAGAAGGTGGAGATCTATAAAGCCCATCTAATTGTCATGGGGTATCGTCAACATTATGGTATTGACTATGATGAGACAATCTCCCCTGTGGCAATGCTCAAATCCATTCGGATAATGCTTGTGATAGTTGACCATCTAGACTATGAGATCTGGCAGATGGATGTGAAGATAACTTTTCTGAATGGAGAGCTGATCGAAGAGGTGTACATGATACAATCTGATAGGTTCACATCCATAGATGAGTTCAAAGTGTGCAAGTTTTAGAGATCCATTTATGGATTAAAGTAAGCACCTCGGAGTTGGAACATGCATTTGGTAGGGTGATCAAAATCTATGACTTTATTAAGAATGGAGAAGAGCCCTACATTTATAAATGGGCAAATGGTCCGACAGTAGCATTTCTTATCTTATATGCGGATGATATTTTCTTAATTGGGAATGAGATCCCTACCCTACAAGAAATAAAAGTTTGTTTGTCATCTTAGTTCTCCATGAAGGACTTGGGTGAAGCATCCTACATCCTAGGGATGAAGATCTATAGGGATAGATTTAAGAAGATGCTTGGGTTATCCCAGTCTACGTACATAGAAACTATGCTGAAGGGGTTTAGTATAGAGAATTCCATAAAATGCTATCTTTCGATAGCCCAAGAAATTTCTTTCTCTAAGAAGGATTATCCAACAACTCCTAAAGAGAGAGAGCGTATGAGCATAGTCCCATATGCTTCGATAGTAGGATCAATCATGTACACCATGATATGTACGAGATCAGATGTGGTAGACTCACTAGGAGTAGTGAGTAGATACCAATATGATCTAGGGGAGAACCATTAGAAGGTGGTGAAAATCATTCTTAAGTATTTGAGAAATATTAAGAATTGGTTGTTGATTTATGGAGAGTTAGATTTGAAACTAGTAGGGTTTATATGAAGGAACCAGATCAAGCATTTCATGAGTAGATCTTAAAAATTTTTCAAGATCATGCAGTAAAAAACATAAATAAATTAAATATTTATTTAAATAAATATGAAAACATCATAGATCTAAGATTTATTACATGATCAAAGCATAATATTAAATCAAAAATTAAAAATATGAAGAAAAGATTAACATGTTGATCTCATCAACATGCTACAATACTACATCTAATGTAGCTATAGAATAATAGATTAGATCTGATACCTAAGCAAGTTAGACATTCTAACTTGCTAATCTAGACTTGAGGATGAAATCACAAGCCGTAACACATCCGACCTCTAGGAGTCATCCACACGAGCCCACGAACACGATCTAAGATCCTAATATAGGAAATCAGCATAGCATGCTAGTACTATGTTGATCTCTCTTCGATGGTCGATTCGATGCTTTCTACTTCGAGACTTGGACTCTCTAAAATATAAGAAGAAAGGAAAGAGATTTTGGATCTGAGACTCTCTCAGAAAAAATCTCAAAAGGAGGAGAAGAGAAAATCAAAATAGCCCTAGAAGAAGACCCCCTTCTTCTTCTAAAATATAAGAAGAAAGGAAAGAGATTTCGGATCTGAGACTCTCTCAGAAAAAATATCAAAAGGAGGAGGAGAAGAGAAAATCAAAAAAGTCCTTGAAGAAGACCCTCTTCTTCTTCTCTTTTCTCTCACCTAGACACCTAGTTTGTTGTCTATGGAACTCCAATGCCCAAGGACCTATTAGATATATGTGCCCTAGAAGCCAGAATTGGCTGACACTTGTAATACACTTCTAGGGGCAAAATTATAATTTTGACTATAATGAATAAAATGGGTTATTTTCTATCACATATGTGTATTTAGTGTCTGTGATACATCCTTTGAGTTAATGATAATGATAATTCATATTTTCAAGAGTTGAAAGTTTAAGACATGAATAATCATTGTTAACTCATAAAATACTTTCGACCATAGGACCATCACGAGGATGGTGATTGATCCGAAAGGTTGGTGTACAATCGCTTCTCTTTAGTAGATGAGTCTTGAGTCTACGGTGTGGAGACACCAAAGCGAGAGTATAGGTACTCGTTAGAGAACGAGGGCACTGAGCGTGACCACCTCGAGTAGTCATTAGGGAGTCTACCTTCTCGTCAATGACTGACTCGATGCTGCAGTAGTGTGTCTGGTTCTTTGACCTGAGGTGCATCGGTAGTTCACCTTGAGGGTGTTATAGTTTGACTACACCATTACTCGATCTCCTAGCCATATGGAACCCTGAGGTGTATGTTGGCTATAGCATGTTCATTGTAGGAACTGGATTGCATCAAGATGGAATCTATCTACCTCGGTGGTAGAGGAGCAGCCCTATGATAATCATGAGAATCAAGTCCAGAAGTCCATGGCCATGGCAGAGTGAAATAATAGAAAGAGTTTCTATTTAGATTTTCACATTGGACTCGAATCGAATGATTACATCATATGACAGAGACTAGGGTTTGACGAGTTTACCTTAACCCTAATCTGATCGGGGCTCAAGATAGAAGAACTTAATCACACAGGTAGCTGCACCAAGAGGTTCGCATTCAGCTCTGATGGGTTGCCACCATATACTGCTAGGTGTCACTGGTGGATTTTGGGAGCAATTAGAATGATTTAGATGATCGATCATTCTAGCTGTTCGAATCAGAAGAGTTCTGATCCATCGAAAGGAGTTTCGATGATGTCGATGATAGAGATCATGACATATCCCATTACCATACAGAACTGAACCTAACTGGGTCACACAAACAAGGGTTTGAATCTGGTGATCATCAATTGAACTGATCTAGTTCAATTGATCTGAATGAGATTCAATTAGGTTCAAGGAAAATCGTGCTAGCACTCGATTGAACCTAACGTTCTTCTTTTGCTATCATAAATAAGTTGTCCTGATCTGAGCCAAAGGAGTTTGTGCTCAATCAGAGGCCTTCATATGGTTTGACTGGAGGTTGTCCAAGTTCAGAAAAGGTTGTCTTATTTTGTAAGACATTACCTGCCATTTTTGGTCACCTGCCATTTCTTGTTCTTTGACTTTGGTCAAAAGTCTACCTTTGACTGGTCAAATGTTGACCATTGACACTTTGACTTTTGACCACATGTCATGCACCTATTGGAGAGCTGGTGGGGGCCTGTCCCCCTACCAGAACCTGGCAAGGAGAAGGGCGCACGCCACCCTAGGCGTGTGCCCAAGTTGGAGGCGCCTAGGAGTCCTTGTTGGATAAGGACTCCATCTCCTTTTTGGATTCCAATTAGAGTTCTCCTAAGAACCAACTTTGACTGGTCTTAGGTGCCCTATAAGGAGGAATCCAGGGGACTCTATTTCCACCAATCAAATTTAGATCTGATTTCACAAAGAGTTATGATTGGTTGGGAAGAAGAGAAGTTGGATCACCGACAGTCTATAAATAAGACCCTGCACCCAACCCAGATTGTGATTGGAAGTGATTGAAAGGAATCACAATTCCCCATGCTCCAAGGCTGCCTCTCCCCTCTTCCTCCATGCCAAACCACCTTCTCCCTTTCCGCTCCACGTCCAAAAGGAGTTTTGGACCTTGGTTGGTGCGACCAGGCAAGAGAAAGGCGATCAAAAGCTAGAAGGCTGCACTGCTGCAAGGATGACTGCTGATCTTCAAAAGGAGTTTTGAAGATCCGCCAGATTAGATCTAGATCTGATTTTTGGAGGCATGATAGAGAAGAAGAGGATCTCCAGATCCAGCCCGAGTGGATATCGGTAAAGGCCAGGCGCTTGTGTGGCTAGATCTAGAACCTTCCACTACAAACAAGATCATCAACGGGTAATAGGATTACCCAAATTAGGTAAATTAAATTTGATTTAATTTATTTTTATTTTATTTTACTTATTAAAATAATAAGAATCTGATCTAAAACATCTTAGATCTGATACAGATCAAAGAGAAAATTTGTTTAAATATATCTCTTGATCTGATCAGATCTGAACGAATCAGGATCGGAAAATCAGGATTTTTCTTCGAGACCCTCTCCCTCTGATTTTTGCACACCCCAAAACTCTCCTAATGTTCCATGCTCCATGAAAATTTTAAGCCAAAATTCATCCAAAATATATAAAAAAAGAAGAGTCCTTGTCTAGGTCAAATACTAGACTAGGAAAGGTCAAACAGGGCAAGTCAAGAGGTGCCCAACTCTTCGGTGCCCCCTTCAATATTTTTGGCATGTACTAGTAAGGAGGGGTAGAAAAAAATGGGCCTTTCTCAAATGGAATAAGAGAGAAAATAATAGGGAGAGGGGGCGGCACCTATTGGGAAGAGTTTAGGTTTGTTAAGATTCTATCTCATAGAATCCAAAATCAAAACAAACTTCTTCTTTGATTTGGTCCTCCATCCAATTTGTTAGATATGTGTGCTCTAGAAGTCAGAATTGACTGACACTTGTAATACACATCTATGAGCAAAATTATAATTTTAATTATAAATAATAAAATTGGTTATTTTATGTCATAATGTATATTTGAAAGTGTCTGTGATACATCTCTTGAGTTAATGATAATGATAGTTCATATTTTCAAGAGTTGAAAATTTAAGACATGAATTTTCATTATTAACTCATAAAATGCTTCCGATTATAGGATCATCATGAAGATGGTGATTGATCCAGAAGGTTGGCGTATGATCGCTTCATTAGGATAGATGAGTCTTGAGTCTACGGTGTAGAGACATCGGAGCAATAGTACAAATACTCATTAGAGAATGAGGGCATTAAGCATGACCACCTCGAGCAGTGATGAAAAAGTCTATCTTTTCATCGATGACTGGCTCGAAGCTGCAGTGGTGTGTTTTGTTCTTTGATCTGAGGTGCATCGACAGTTCATCTTGAGGGTGTTATAGTTTGACTACACCATAACTCGATCTCCTAGCCATTCAGAATCCTGAGGTATATATTGGCTATAGCATGTTCATTATAGGATTTGGATTATACCGATATGGAATCTATCTACCTCGGTAGATGAGGAGTAACCCTATGATAATCATGAGAATCAAGTCCACAAGGCCATGGCCATGGTAGAGTGAAATAATAGAAAGAGTTTCTATTAGGGTTTTCACGTTAGACTTGAATCGAATGATTAATTCATATGATGAAAATTAGGGTTTGACGAGATCACCTTAACCCTAATCCAATTAGAGCTCAAGATAGAGGAACTTAATCATACAAGTAATTGCACCAAGAGGTTCATTTTCAGTTCGGATGGATTGCCACCATATGCTACCAGGTGTCACTGATGGATTTTGAGAGCAATTAGAATGATTTGGATGATCAATCATAATAGTTGTCTAAATCAAAAAAGTTTTGATCCATCAAAAGGTATTTCGATGATGTAGATGATAGAGATCGCGACGTATCCCATTATCATTCGGAACTGAACCTAACTGGGTCACACAAATAAGGGTTTGGATCTGGATATCATCAATTGGAATAACACCAATGCCCAAGGACCCTCTCCCTCTAATTTTTGCACACCCTAAATCTCTCCTAAACGTTCGTGTTCCATGAAAAAAATAGACCAAAATTCATCCTAAATTTATAGAAAAAGAAGAGTCATTGTCTAGGTGAAAAACTAGACAAGGAAGGACTAGTTTTGGCAAGAGGTTGGGGTGCCCAACTCTTGGATGCTCCTCTGCCAATTTTTTTGGTGAATTTAGCAAGAATACATGCACAAAATTCCTTCTTTCTCATGTGAAATAAGGGAGAAAAAAAATAGAAAAGGGGAGGCATACATAGAAAGAGGTGTTTTGGTTTATAAAGATTCTATCTCATAGAATCCTAGATCAAAAACAAACTTCTCCTTTTGACTTGGTCAACCACCAAATTACCATATAAGAAAGAGAGAGAGAGTGGAGGCTTGCATGAAAATCAGGGGATAGAGAATTTCCCTAAAAAATTCCTAAAAAATAGGCATGGGGGGCATGGAGGGCTAACGTGGCACAAGGTGGAATCCTAGTCTCACTTGGATTCCACCTATGACTTGGTCAAACATGATTTTCTAAATTAAATTAAATCAAAACTAAGTCAACCAAATTAAATTAAGTTCTAATCCAATTAAGAATTAAATTAAATTAAATTAAATTTTGATTAATTTTTTTAATCAAATTAGAAAATTGGATTGACCCAAGTCCTAATTGAACTAGGACTAGTTTTTCCTTGCACTTGGCTTATCCAATAAGCCAATTAGACTTGATCCAATCAAGCCCAAACCAAATTTAATTAAATCATATTTAATTAAACTTAATCTTAGTCCTTTGGCTTAATCAAATTAAGATAATTAGTAATCAAATTGCTAATCATCCTCCTACAATGCTTGTACTAAATTAAACATTAATCATATTGATTGTTTAAGCCAAGAACGATTTTCAATTGTTGATTAACCATCTGATTAGATCATAAGCTCTAATTTATGTGACCTCATAGGTTCGAACCTAAGCTGGTAGCATAGGAGCAGATTTTTATACCAATCAAAATAACCATCTAGGAATGATATCCAACGATCGGAGAAGTCGAATATGTAGAATAATATTCTTAGAACCCATGCAGATATAGTTTTCATATAATTCATCTCCTTGACCAATATGTTCGTAGGATACCTTAGAGTTCAACTGTCAACTCTGATCAGGTTGTCCATATTGTATTTCAAAATACCAAATTCATCTGATGGATTACCATGGTCTTGGTTTTGCTATATTGAAATACAATGATGCATTCTTCTCCAACTCTTGGAGTGGTCAATTCCATCTTGATCACACTCTGACTTTGCAAGTACTTGACTTTGCCCGAAAGCCTTCCATTACTAAATTAAAAATTTAGGTAGTCCGGTACCAAAGCATAGTGAGTTGCTTGCAAGTCGCTAAGGTGATCATAGGTCTAAGGGACACTTATACCTATATCCCATCAAAGACATTCTCGATAGCAGAATGCTCTGAAGTTGGTCATATTCAATGACGATGTACCCATACATCTCATTTGCATGCCATATCAGTATCTCCACACTCCTTGATTTAGAGGACAACTAACCCATATGGCATGCAGTGACCTATGCTCGATAGACATTGTCATCCTAATTAATAGCCTATCATTTGGTCGTGAATAGATTTAAGTTCTAATTGATAAATCCTCTCTTTATTGAAGCAAAATAGTCCTAAGAACTTCATCACAATAATGGAGTTCATTAGAAGATGAATACTTCATGATGAAAAAAATATTAAAAATATATTTTATTTATTAATAAATTAATTTTAGATAGAATATAGCTCAACCATCAACAGGCTGATTATTGATTTTGGGACACATTTTCCAACAACTTCCACTTGTCCTAAAGTCACTCGACACAATATCTAATATCCATCTTTGACTTATGGTTGTCGAACTCCTTTATCACTAGGGCTTTAGTAAAGGGGTCGGCAAGGTTCTTCTTTTTATCAATCTTCTGAAGGTCGACGTCACCTATATCCATGATTTCTCGGATCAGGTGGAAGCAACGTAGAATGTCCTTTGTTCACTGGTGTGCCTTCGGTTCTTTCATCTTAGCAATGGCACTAGTGCTATCGCAGTAAAGCAGGATCGGACCATCAAGGGACGGTGCTACTCCAAGCTCAGTGATAAACTTCCCCAGCCACATAACTTCTTTCACGACATCTGATGCTGCGATGTACTCTACTTTACAAATAGAGTCTACCATAGTATGCTGCTTAGAACTCTTCCAGCAGATAGCTCCATCATTTAGAGTAAAGATATATTCTGACATGCTTCTGCTATCATCATGGTTAAATTGAAAGCTAGAGTCTGTAAACCCACAAGTTTTAGATTTGACTCCCCATAAACCAACTATTAGTCCTTAGTATTTCTCAAATACTTAAGGATGGTTTTAACCACTTTTCAGTAGTTTTCTCTAAGGTCAGACTGATATCTACTCACTACTTCTAGTGAGTATGCCACGTCTGGTCTTATATATGTCATGGTGTACATGATAAATCCCACTGTCGAA
The DNA here is from genome assembly GCA_006176705.1 of Cocos nucifera. Lineage (NCBI taxonomy): Eukaryota > Viridiplantae > Streptophyta > Magnoliopsida > Arecales > Arecaceae > Cocos > Cocos nucifera. Next base: position 58,218 of record QRFJ01002903.1, read on the forward strand.
GCATATGAAACTCTACTCATATTCTCTCTCTCTTTAGGAGTTGTCGGACAATCCTTCTTAGAGAGAGAAATTTTATTGCCTATCGAGAGATAGCCCTTTTTGGAATTCTCCATGCTGAACTTCTTTAGTACAATATCTATGTACGTGGACTAAGATAACCTAAGCATCCTTTTAGATCTATCCCTATAGATCTTCATCCCTAGGATGTAGGATGCTTCACCTAAGTCCTTCATGGAGAACTATGATGACAACCAGACTTTTATTTTCTGCAGTGCGAGAATGTCATTCATGATTAAGAGAATGTCATCCACATACAAGATAAGAAATATTACTACTGGACCATTTTTCCATTTGTAAATGTAAGGTTCTTCTCCATTCTTAATGAAACCATAAGTTTTGATCACTTTATCAAAATGCATGTTCCAACTCTAAGATGCATGCTTCAGTCCATAAATGGATATTTGAAGCCTGCACACCTTGGACTCATCTATGGATGTGAATTCCTCAGGTTGTAATATATACACCTCTTCAATCAACTCACCATTTAAGAAAGATGTCTTCACATCCATCTACCAGATCTTATAGTCCAGATGGACAGCAATCGTAAGCATAATCTGAATGAATTTGAGCATTATCATAGGAGAAAATATCTCATCATAGTCAATACCATAACATTAATGATACCTCTTGGTAACCAGATGGGCTTTATAGGTCTCCACCTTTCCGTCTGCACCCTTTTTCCTTTTGAAGACCCATTTACACCCAATGGGTTTAACACCTTTGGGTGGGTCAACCAATGTCCACACATCATTCATCTTCATAGACTTTATTTCAAATTTTATGGCCTCAAGCCATTTTTCGAAATCAGATCTCTGCATAGCATTCATATAGGTGATCGGATCCTCATCATTCTCATCGAGTTTGATGGGATCACCATCTTGGACCAAAAAATCGTAGTATCTATCTGGATGATATGGTATTCTATCGGATCATCTTAATAGTGTAGGTACACTGAGCTTTAGATCTGATCTAATCAAATCTGACACAGGTTTAGTTATAGGTGTCGATTTTTTTACCTATTGAACTTCATCAAGTTCAACCTTAGAGACAATAGTTTCTTCACCAAGGAACTTCTTTTCTAGAAAGATTGCCTTAAGACTGATGAACACCTTTTGTTCTTCAGCATGGTAGAAATAGTAATCCTTACTTTCTTTAAGATATCCTATAAATATACACTTATCAGACAGGGGTCCAAGCTTATCTATATGCAAACGTTTGACATAGGTCAGACAACCCCAAACCCATAGGTGAGAGAGTGTAGGCCTACGCCCAGTCCATATCTCATATAGAGACTTTGCAATAGATTTACTCCATACATTGTTCAATACATAACATGTTGTCTCAAGAACATAACTCTAAAATGAAATAGGCAGACTAGCAAACCCCATCATGGATCAAACCATGTCCAATAAGGTTCGATTTCTCCTTTTCGATACACCATTATGTTGTGGTGGCCAGAAGAAGTCCACTATAAGAGAATCCCATTCTCTCCTAAATATGTTAGAAACTTACTAGATATATATTCATCTCATCGATCCGATCGATGAGTTTTAATACTCTTTTCAGTTTATTTTTCTACTTCACTTTGAAATTTTTTGAACATTTCAAATAAATTCGACTTATATTTCATCAGATAAATATATTTATACCTGGATAGATCATTTGTGAAGGTGATGATGTAGTAATATCCATCTCTAGCACCAATATTCATTGGTCCACATACATCAGTATGTACTTGACCTAAGAGCTCAATAGCTCTCTCACCTTTTCTAGTAAAAGGTGAGTTGATCATTTTTCCAAGAAGACAGGACTCACAGGTTGGAAGTAATTCACAATCACCAACTTTGGGGATTCCCACTTGGGTCAACCTATTTATCCTATTCTTGTTAATGTGATCTAGTCTATAGTGCCATAGGTAGATATCAGAGATATTATCTAATCTAGGATATTTTCTAGAAGTGTACATTACACTCACAGGCTGTGATAAAATATAAATACCATTTTTTTGTTGTTCTTGCATTATTCTAACATTGTTCATAATAATATCACAATAATCTTTCTTTATAGCCAAAGGATAACCATCTTTGGCCAAAAGGCTAATAGAGATTATATTCATTAGAAAGGAAGGATAATAATGACATTCATTTAAAGAAATGATATTAGTATTGAGAATAAGTTGAACTATTTCCAGAGCTAGAACTGGAATAGATCTTCCATCTCCAACATTTAGAAATCACTCATTATTCTCAGGTCTTCTACTAATTTGATGTTCTCGCAATATATTGCAAATATGGACTAGACTTTTGGTATCCAATATCCAAGTAGAAATATCACAAATAAAAAAATTACAAGGTATCATCATATAACATTCTTGATCAGCAACCACTTGCTTATCTCTCTTATTCAACCTGTTGGGGTCATGAAAATCACGATACTGAGGATAATTCTTCTTCTAATGCTCCTATTTCTTATAATGGAAGCACTCTGCCTGATCTAGGTTATTCTTGGATCTTATGTTTAAATTGGGCATAGTGGTTCCAGCACGAACTACTTTGTGCTACTGAACAACATTCAACTTTCGATACTTATTATTGAACTTGGGTTCCATAAGTTAATCACTGTCTAACAATGAATGTAGCAACTGTGGTTTGGGTTTAATTGCAAAAAGGAGAACCAAAAGTCTAATTAGTAATTGATTCATTAAACCTAAAGATTTGAATTTTAATCAAAAGGTTCTTCCACTATTTTATTCGAATTGGTAGCCTCTACCTCCAATTTGAGGAATTACCCTAATTCCTTAGTGAGTACTAGAATCCACATAGACTGCACACAAGCCCAACTATGGTTGGTCAATCCATGTACATCTAAGGGTAGGTTCATAACCAATTGTTTCTTCTAATAATTTCTAGTAATTTAATTTTGCCCCAGGTATCTTTTCAGTAGGCTAGGACCTCTACTAAAAGTCTCGATTAGGTCCAACCATTAACATGATCATACTTGATCTATCTAACTAATGAATGATTAAGTCCAACTATGGTTGGTCATCCTAACCATCATTTAGAGAGACACAGCAAATAAATCATATTATGAATGATAATTTCATTAGCAGATGAGCATCAGGCCTATGGGCCTCCAATAATTATCCAACTAATGGACCCATTATCATCCACTTAATGGGAGGCTATGATTTTGTTATCACCATAACTATTTTATTTTAAGGACCTAATAATTTTAGAGGATTTAATTATTAAAGATGAGGAAAGATTAGATGAACCAGCTTATCATAATCCTTCCACTGGCTTCACCAAGTCAGCTTAAGGAAGATCATTAATAGGCTGGTCTTGGAGCACCTAAATCAGTCACACTGATTTACGTAGCTGACATGGGTAAACTCGAATTATCAAGTGATCTGATCAAAATATAATTTCATCAAGAGGCAAGATAAGTTCGATCAGTAGAAGGATCTGCCAAAGCTTGCCTTAGATACCATCAGAAATGGCCAGGTAGTCTGGCAGCCAATTAAAGACCATCGATCTAATTTATCTTAGACACCAACTAATTTAATCAGTTTTAATTAGATCAACCTAATAGTTCATGCTAGACCATGTAGTCAAGAATCAAGTCCATCTTGGGTCTTGTTAAAGACATGGACTTGACCAACTATAACTATTTTTATTGATCTAGAGAATCCTTGACTTAATCTAAGACAACAATTGATTAGATTTAGTCAATTTTCTAATTAAGTCCATTCTTTAATCTAATCTTAGGTCTAACCTAATTAATCAACCTAATCTCCACTAACCCATTAACCTAATGTGTTATGATTCATATCTTAGGATCTTCAATTTACAATCCTAGATCTTAATCAAATAACTTCTTAATTCTTAATTAAGTTTTAGACTGAAGGTTGGGGTTCAGCTTTTCGAAATTGATTTTCATATTTGTAAAAATATTTTGACAACATGGTTCTATCAATCAAGTTGCATGTTCGATTCATAAACAAAATGCAAATAACATAAATATGAATATGCTTTAGATCTAATCTAAATAGGTTCATGTAATTGAAATAGTTTCAACACCAATCAATCATAAATAAATTTAGATCAAATCTAACATATTTATGATGATTTAAATTAGATTAAAATACTTTTAATCAGATCATAGAATCTCTTAGATCCAATCTAAAATTTTATAATCAATGTTTTAGATCAGCATGTACTAGGACAGCCTTTTTACCGTAAGGGATAAACCTTATAGTAGGACAACCTTATAGCAGTCCGTGCAATCTAATGATTTTATTTTTAGTTCTAAAACTATTTTAAATTTATTAAATTATAAATAAAATTAAATCAAATCTAATAAATTTATGATTAGGAATAGATCTTCACGAACTAGGATAATATTTTTACTGTAAGGGGTAAACCTTACAGCAGGACAACCTTATAGCAGTTCATGAGATCTAAATTTTTAATTTTAGATTTAATAATTAGATTATAAATTAGATCTAATCTAATAATTAATCTAAACATGCTTAAGAAAATTATGTAATAAGAACCTTGGCTCTGATACCAATTATTGGAACCATATCTAGGGTTTCATGAGTAGATCTTGAAACTTTTTCAAGATCATGCAGTGAAAAACTTAAATAAATTAAATATTTATTTAAATAAATATAAAATTATTTTAGATCTAAGATTTATTACATGATAAAGAGATAATATTAAATCAAAAATTAAAAATACAAAGAAAAGATTAACATGTTGATCTCATCAACATGCTACAATACTACATCTAATATAGCTATGGAATAATAGATTAGATCCGATACCTAAGCAAGTTAGACATTCTAACATGACGATCCTAACTTTAGAATGAAGTCACAAGCTGTACACATGTTCGGCCTCAAGGAGTCATCCACACGAGCCCACGAACATGATCTGAGATCCTGATGCAGGAAATCAGCACAGCATGCTAATACTGTACTGATCTCTCTTCGACGGTCGATTCGATTCTTCCATCTTCAAGACATAGACTCTCCCAAATATCAAAAGAAAGAGAAAAGATTTTAGATCTGAGACTCTCTCAAAAAAAATCTCAAAAGAAGGAGGAAAAGAGAAAATCAAAACAACCCTAGAAGAAGACCCTCTTCTTCTCCTCTTTTCCTCACTTGGACACCAAGTTTGGTGTCTATGGAACCCCAATGCCCAAGGACCCTCTCACTCTGATTTTTGCACACCCCAAAGCTCTCCTAAATGTTTGTGCTTTACAAAATAATTAGACTAAAATTCATCCTAAATTTATAGAAAAAAAAGAGTTCTTGTCTTGGTCAAAAACTAGAAAAGGAAGAACTAGTTTTGGCAAGAGGTTGGGGTGCCCAACTCTTGGATACCCCTCCTCTGATTTTTTTGGTGAATCCAGAAAGAATACATGCACAAAATTCCTTATTTCTAAGATGGAATAAGGGAGAAAAGAAAATAGAAAAGGGGAGGCATACATAGAAGGAGGTGTTTTGGTTTATAAGGATTCTATCTCATAGAATCCTAGATCAAAAATAAACTTCTCCTTTTGACTTGGTCAACCACCAAATTACCATATGAGAAAGAGGGAGAGAGGAGGTGTGCATGAAGATCAGGGGATAGAGAATTTCCATAAAAAATTTTTAAAAAATAGGCATGGGGGGCGTGGAGGGCTAGGGTGGCGCAAGGTGGAATCCTAGTCTCACTAGGATTCCATCTATGACTTGATCAAACATGATTTCTCAAACCAAATTAAATCAAAATCAAATCAACCAAATTAAATTAGTTTCTAATCCAATTAAAAATTTAATTAAATTAGATTAAATTTTGATTTAATTTTTTAATCAAATTAGGAAATTGGATTGATCGAAGTCCTAGTTGAACTAGGACTAGTTTTTTCTTACACTTGGCTTATCCAATAAGCCAATTGGACTTGATCCAATCAAGCCCAAACTAAATCTAATTAAATCATATTTAATTAGACTTAATCTTAGCCCTTTGACTTAATCAAATTAAGTCAATTAGTAATTAAATTGCTAATCGATCCTCCTGCAATGCTTGTACTAGGTTAAACATCAATCGTATTGATTATTTAACGCTAGAATGATTCTGAATCATTGATCAACCATCCGATCAGATCATGAGCTCTAATGTGTGTAACCTCATAGAACTGAATCTAAGTCAGTTGCATAAAAATAAATTTTTGTACCAATCAAAGTAACCATCTAGCAATGGTACCCGATAGTCGGATAGATTGAATGTATAGAACAACATCCTTAGAATCCATGCGGATATAGTTTCCATATAATTCATCCCCTTCACCAATATGCTCGTAGGATACCTCAAAGTTTAGATATCAACTTTGATTAGGTTATCCACATTATATTTCAAAATATCAAATCTATCTGATGGATTATCTTGGCAAAGATTTTGCTATATTGAAATACAGTGATACATTCTTCTCCAACTCTTGGAGTGGTCAATTCCATCTTGATCACACTCTAACTTTGCGAGTACTTGACTATGCCCAAAAGTCTTTCATTACTAAATTAAAAATTCAGTTAGTCTGATACCCAAGCATAGTGAGTTGCTTGCAAGTCACTAAAGCAATCTCAGGTCTAAGAAACACTTATACTTATATCCCATCAGAGATATTCTTGACAACAGAATGCTCTGGATTTGGTCACGTTCAATTATGATGTATCCATACATCTCACCTACATACCATACCAATATCTCTACACTTTTTGGTTAAGTGGACAACCAACCCATATGGCATACAGCGATCTATGCTCGATAGATGCTGTCATCCTAATTAACAGCCTATCATTTGGTCGTGAATAGATTTAAGGACTAATCGATAAATCATCTCTTTATTGAAGCTAAATAGTCCTAAGAATTTCATCACAATAATGGAGTTCGTTAAAAGATGAATACTTTATGATGACAAAAAATATGAAAAGTATATTTTATTTATTAATGAATCAATTATATATACTATGTAGCTTAACCATCAATAGACTGATGATTGACTTTAGGACACATTTCTTAGTATTATAGACTCTAGCTTTCAATCTGACCATGATGATAGCAAAAGTGTGTCTGGTAATATCTTTATCCTAAATGGTGAAGCCATCTGCTGAAAGAATTCCAAGCAGCATACTATGGCAGACTCTATTTGCGAGGTAGAGTATATCATAGCATCAGATGCCATGAAGAAAGCTATGTGGGTAAGATATTTCATCACCGAGCTCGGAGTAGCAGCCTCTCTTGATGGTCTAGTCCTGCTCTACTATGATAGCATTGGTGCCATTGCTCAGGTGAAGAAACCAAAGGCACACCAGCGGATAAAATACATACTATGCCGGTACCACCTGGTCCAGGAGATCATAGATTTAGGTGATGTCGAACTTCAAAAGATCAATGAAAAGAAGAACCTGGCCGATCCCTTTACTAAAGCCTTGACGGTAAAGGAGTTTGACAACCACAAGTTGAAGATGGGTATTAGATACTATACCGAGTGGCTTTAGGATAAGTGGGAGTTATTGAAAATTATATTCTAAAGCCAATCATCAGCTTGTTAATGGTTATGATATTTTATATTCATAAATAATTTATTATTGAATAAAATAATATTCTAGCTTTTTTCATCATAAAGTCTACATCTTCTAATAAACTTCATTTGTTTTAATGTAGTCCTTGAGACTATTTAGTTTTGATAAACAGAGGATTTATCAATTAGTCCTTAAATTGTGCACAACCAAATTATTGGCGCATCACCATGGCATCACCTAGCTCAGATTCCATGTTACGGAAGCCCCTGATCTTAGCATGAACCTGGGGAGACCTTTGACATTCTCTAAGGGCAGCAAACCACCAATCTAGCAATCTAGATCTGTGTTGGGGCACCTCCATCCTAGGGCTTGAAGGAGGTGCCCCCCGCTCTTTAGGGCTTCTTCAAGAACCTAAGGCAACCATACTAGAAAGAAGAGAGAAGAGAGATTAAGGGAGAAAAGATTTGTATTCAATCCATATTTTAAAATCCTAATACATCCTATGTATTTGTACATAGATATTAGGCCCGACCAAAAACTCTCATGGCTAATCCAATACATGAAAGTACATATCGAGCCCATGTACATATGTTCCACATGCTCTCATCCCCTAGATCTAGTTTCGACCTATACATGAGTTAGCCCCCTTAAGATCTTATTGGACCAGGCCTTAAGACCTCTCGAATTAATCCTAATCAAAGATCAAATAGAAAATCCGAATAGTTCTATTGGCCACCGTCAAGCCAGCTCTATCAAGAGCCGAGCTATCTCGACTACGTCTTGCCTGAACCTTGTTTTCTATCTGCCTGAGATAACCGACTCGACTACACCCTGATTCGGCTTGGTCTCAGCCCGAGTGGCTCGATTGTGTATTCGAGCTAGCTCACCTATGTGTTAGCCCCTTGTCTTGGCTGATTCTTCTCCTTGCTTTGGTTCTTTGCCCCATCTTATATCCTATATTTTCGAAGTACCTACCAAACCCCTCAAGGTCCTCACACCTGAGCCTCGAGTTCATGCAGGGCTACACGCTACCTTCACTTAGGATAACTCCTATCCTAGACTCCCCAGAGCCAACACCCTGGCTCCTTCCATGGCCTCCCAAGACTTGGGAGCACCACACCTCCTACAATCTTCATCTTGGTGCCCCAAGTCTGGGCAAATCCTCGCAATACTCTCCTGCACGATCCCTTTATCACTGTGCACCTTGACGGCCTCTTGTGCAAACATTGCCTCTACTAATTCTCTTTAGCTTTTGTTTACCCTTAGAGAGCATTGGGTTCACCATCTCCACTACTAAAGACCTTGGCTTGTACCTATGTACCATCCTAAAACTTGTAGGAACCCTTCTTCTAGGTAGCTACATCAATTATTCTGAACTTTTCTTGAGATTCCACAGCGTTCCTGTACCGACACTCGCAGCATATCCTAACGCAGTCTCCTCAAAACATTGCTAGTCTTTTCCACACTGCTGCTCCACCTAGAACTATGCATTTTTTATATTGGTGCTAGGATATTGGTCCTCCTGCACTCCTCCGCTCTAAACTTATGTCACATCTCTACCATTGAAGCCATCACTACCTGGTGCTCTACCTGAAACTGAAGTCCACCTGATGTCATAAATGATCCTGACCCTATAATCGAGTCACCCAAGGCCAACCATCCAACGCTGCACTATTGGGCCTGCCACTGTACCTCGAACACAGTCACTGCTCCTTTAGGCCCTTCGCACTCAGTGGATCCCCCTAAAACCATCTCGGATATCTCCGCAACTCGCAGGCACCTCCAAAACCTAAGAGCTCATCTAACTCTTTACAATTAGTGATCGAACCCTAGGAAATTTCATCCTAGCCTTCTTCTCTTCTACTCCTGCATCAGCCATCGCTTCAGTTACGCCCAGAGGACCATCCTCCACTTGAACTGTGATTTTTTTTGATGCTACTATAGAAGAAATCTGATCCAAGATACTTTTGATTGCTTAAGAACTCCTGGTGCTTCCTGAGACCTCTTGGGTCTTCCTAAGACCCACTCTCGATCTTCCTGAGATACCCCTGACACACTCTACTAAGATACCTTCCTTGACTGCTGCACCACCGAGCCTCTCTCAGCCCTTGTGCCTCTAGGAAAGAGCTACTATGGCACTCCAGTGCTCCTTAGACTTGTCTCTATGCCACTCTATAGCCACCCAACCCTAACCTATTGGACCTTTATGGATCATCCATCTCCATCACCTTCAAGATTTTGCAAATCCATGCTATGCTTGAACCCGCTAAATGCATTCCCGACTATTTTCCGCCTTCCTACAATCGAAGGACGTATAGTCGCTTCTTCAATTTTTCTTCAATCATTATCCCTTGAAAAATCTCTTTTCATCCATCAAATATCCCAACATTGCCCATCTTTCTAGAGAACTCTATCACCCATCATACATCCTAGTCTCTCCAACCAAGATCGATTAGAAAATCATGCATCTAAATCTTCCATCCTAGAAAAAATCCTTTTCATTAATCCTCTCAGCCTCCATCTTCAACCCACTACTCCCAATTGGCCAAACCACAGCAATAACAAAGGTAGATATGAGACAAACCATGGAATAATTATGCAGATTATTAATTTCTTTCTGTATAATTTCTCCTTCACTTTCACGTACCATCAAACTCTAATACCAAATGTTGGCACATCACCATGACATCACCTAGCCCTGATACCATATTGTGGAAGCTCTTGATCTTTAGCACGAACCTGAGGAGACCTTTGACATTCTTTAAGGGTAGCAAACCACCAATCTACCTGTTGGTGCAAAATTTGGTTGCCATCGGAGAAGTGCTGGAGTTGAAGAAGATGAGGTCACCATCGGTGACCTACAAAATAAGTCTCATCTAGAGCTCAGGATGGCAGCTCCGACAAGACCCTCCGACGATCAGGTTAGCTTTTTTGGCCAATAGAAATGGAGTGCTCAGTCAAAAAAGTTGCAATATTTTTGGAAGGAAGAAGAAAGCCTAGAGAAAATATATCTGGAGGATCCCTTTTATAGATGCAGCCTATAACAAACTGATAGTGACAGCCATAACTGTCGGATAGTGGACCGCTCGGAGCCATGTGGAGTTTGTTATGGAAGATAGTATTTATTGTCGTGAGATGTTGGTTTGCTTGAGATTTGATAGTCAAAATTTAGAGGGATGGGCATCGGTTGGTGATGACCTTTGAGTTGTATCAATTCTAGAGGAGTTCAAACTCCTCTAAGGTAGTTTCGGTGAGGGTCGGTTCATGCCATGTATGAGATCGGACTCATGCAGAGTCCTTCCTGGATGACTACGGGGAGTTCGGCCGCTGGAGGAGTCCGATAGGAGTTTGACCGCTGGAGGAGTCCGAAAGGAGTTCGACCGTTGGAGGAGTCCAGGAGGAGTTCGACCGCTGGAGGAGTCCAGAAGGAGTTTGACTACTAGAGGAAGAATTCTCAATCGAAGCTCTTTTGTGATTATCAGTTACGTTAGGCTAAGCATCAGACTGGACTTCAGCAGGAGCGGGATTTATCTCCAACAATAGTCCTCCTACTTTTGAGTTCAAAATTTGAAGGAAAAAAAAGTGATGGTTGAAGTCCAATCCTGGGTTTCCAAGCTTGTAAGGATGAGATGTTTTGATGTTTACCGTGCTGGCATCGAAACTTTCTAAGTCTGAAATGAGTCCAAAAAGATGGCCCTTCAAATCTCCCACCGAATCTTTGCCATAAGTACGGTGCCATAAAGTCTCTGCTCGTCGTCACTCTTCTGCAATGATGAGTGGGACACACGGTGCATGTAGACCGACCAAAGTTGATCCACAATCATAATTGCTTTGGGTTGCCTCTGGCTATTTAAGACCTTCTTCTATTGCTCGAAAGTCATCCCTGCCTGAGTCTTCTTCTTCCTTAGGCTCCTATTCATCTTCTTTCCGTGAGTCTCATCCTCCTCTCATCTTTTTGAGCTTCGGACATCCTTTCAATTGATCCTCATCGTGTCCATCATCCTTTCATCCTCCTCGGGCAGTTTAGATCAGTTTTCTAACCCTTCACTTAGGTTATTGTGCTTATCATTTTTGGCTCCTTGTCTTCTTGATTTTTTTTTTTTTTTAGGGGGGGGGGTTCTTGGGGTTCATCTTGATCCGAATGTCTTCTGAAACCTCCCACTCCATCAATTTGTAGGGCTCATCCGAACCAACCTTCTTTGATTCTGCACCCCCGATTGAGGTAGAACCTAGGAACATGTTCCGCTTGTTTTTTGCTCTAGACACCATCCCATCCATCCTTATCCTGGATGATCTATTCCTGATCCAAATTCAATATGGAATTCCTCCAAAATATGACCTTGAACTCCCTAGATCCAACGATCGGATCAGTTCTCCTCCGATAGGTCGATTTTGTTTGTACTTAGAAGCTTTACATGTCGGGCTTAGACTCCCACTGCCCTCACTCATAGTCGTCCTCTTCTGATTTTTAAACATCCCCTTCACATCTGTCATACCAAACTCCTTTCAGTTTGTCATAGGTTTTCTCTTCCTCTATCGATTGACCGAAGTCCAGCCGACCATTTCGCTTTTCAAAAATTTCTATACCTTCAAGCATCATCCTTTCATGAAGGATTGGTGGTACTTTCTCCCCTGGTCGACAAGAAGGGGTTATTGAAATGTGCCCCTTCTTTCGTTGACAACTAGAAAAAAAAGTACTTTTTTGTACATTGCCCAATCTTGCCATTAGGTCTTCCTTCATGGGGTTATATTAGGGTGTTAGTTCACCGAGCTCCTAGCTTAGATGGAGCCGATCTTGATTCCTCCGATAAACTCAAGGTGTACTGAGTTCCTCCTCTTTTCGACCTTCTAAAGGAACAGACCTTATTCAACCTAGATCTGAGTCCCCACGATCCTACTGGTACATCTTTTGATTTTCGAATCCATACGATTTTGCGTACGTGTATTGCTACTAACCGTTCTTCTTTTCCTCTTATAGAAATGGATGCACAAGCCACCAAGATGCTTACCAAAAGGCTCTTCACTAGGAGGAGGAAGGGGAAGGCATAAGAAGATGGCTCAAAGAGGATGAAGGTTGGTGTTTCTAGCTCAGGAGTCCCCACCCCCACTACCACTACGTCCAAGGTCATCATCGGCATCGAGGTTACCCCAACTATCGAGGTTGACACCGCTAGCATGGGCCCGGTGCCTTCCATGCCCTCAGGTCCCTCCAATGGGGATTGGATTTCAGAGCTCCCTATCAGAAAAGGAATAGGAGAGGGAAGGAAAAAGAAAGTCATTGCGAAGACATCCAGCAAGGCTCGCTTAGGCGGACCGGATGGCAACGACAACGAACGAGAGAAGGATCCCTTCGACAATCAAAAGATCGTCCAAAATCTTGCTGATAGGTTTTTCATGCCTGAGGTGGTAGATCAAATGGCTAACCTGAACCTGCGGCAGCTCATCTGAACTTCTCTCGGAACCATCCTCAAGGTGATTGCTCTGTTGCTCAACTCTTTCTTTTCTCTCCTTCTTTTCTCTTTTTTTTTGCTTTTTTTTTAACATTAATCATTTGTTGCAGTCGGATCACCAGATGCTTGCTCACATTAAGAGGGTGTGTCATCAGGAGGTGGAGGTACGGAAGGCTTAGGAGGACCTTCGAGCCAAGGTTTGCGATTTTTAAGAGAGGGTCGATGAGGTTGAGCATCTTGCTGAGGAGAAGGAGGTGGACATCGAAAGTCTTCAGGATGCACTCCATGAGGAGGAGTTCACCATGGTTGGACTAAAGGATGCACTGACTCTAGAGGAGAGGAGGAAAGAAGCCAAAAATAGGATTGCCGAACTGAAGATCCAAATGGCGAAGTCGATTTCGGAGGTAATGACTCGGGCCATGGAAGAGTTCAAGACCTCTCCCGAGATGAGGAACCTAAATGTCATGTTTGGCCAGGAAGCATTTATCAATGGTTTCGAGCTCGACGAAGGCAGGGTTGCCCGAATGTTTTTCGTGCTCGACCTCGGCTTTCTAGAGGAGGAGGAAGATGATGTGGAGGTGGGACTGTCTAATGCTATAGTCGACCTTTCCTTCGACGAGCTCGCTTCTAGCCCTTCTGAACCTACCATAGAGGGGCCCAAGCCAGTTCATGAACCTGAGGTAGTTGAGAGTGATCCGGCTCCACCCTCTGAGGTTGAGATCCTCGAGTAGTTGTACTCTTTTCTTTTTTGTGTCTTGTACTAAAAGGTTTTGATTAAATGAAGTGAAATTTTTTTTCATACCCTTGAACAATTTTCGTATCTCGAATGCAGTCTCCCACCAACATTGATCCACTATCTTAGGGGGTTCTGATAAAGCCTTTGATAAAGAACCTGAGGAAGGAAGTTCATCTTTTATGGAAGAAGTTGAAGAAGATGGAGGATGACCTTCGAGCCTCATGAAAGAATGCTTCTAAGGTGACCAAAGAGGTCACTCACCTCCGACACTTGCATACGAAGGAAGCGGTGAATTTTAGTATTTGGAAGGATAGCTTTGAGAAGGAGGTCCCCGAACTCAAAAAAAATACCAGCAATAAGTTTTGGGCACTGATAGTGAAGATCAGCTCTCTTGAAGCCAACCTGAAGGATGCCGAGGAAAAGATCCATCTTCTAGAAGGAAGCTCACCGTGGTCTATCGACAAGGCCTGGTATGACTCAGACTAGTTAATAAAGTTTTTTCAGCTTCAAAAGTAGCTGCAAGATACTGATGACCGACATAATAGCTTTCGAGTAATCAGGGTGGAGAAGATGTTCAGGCTTAAAGGCGAGCTCAAGGTTGCCAAAGATGAGGTAGCTCATCTTTGGAAGCGACTACACAGTAGCTGGGGAGCCAGCATGAGTGGTGAGTCAGAGAAGATGGCCTCCTTGAAGAGGACCATTAGTGAGCTTTTAGAGGTGTTTGGGGTGGAGCAGGCCAAGGTTCAATGGCTGAAGCTTTAGCACGCCTGTGAACATCGGGTTGTCGAGGGCGCAGAGGCTAAGTTTGAAGTTTTAAGGAGATAGTGGCGATAGCTCGAGGGTAAGTTTTAACTCACCAAGAGAATGTATGTAGATGTTCTCTTTTAGAAGAAGGAACTTGAGGAGGAGATCCTTAGGCTAAAGCAGGCCTTAATGATGGCCAGAGTCGGCAGTCCGAAGTTTGAAGAATTTGATTTGCCTTAAAGATTTGGCCACTTCCTCCTCTTTTTTCTTTCTTTCAGTGTAATTGGCCTTGTTGGCCTATGCTTTACTTGTAAGGAACTCATTTTTGTAATGAAATAATATATTTTTTGCTATTTTCATTTCACGTGAACCTAAGGCCTATTTGCGGCTTTACCTTCTTTACCTAATTTTTTTTTCTATCATTTTTTTATGAAATGCTTGTTGCGGACGTCGAGCTCATTGTAGACATCTGGCTTGTTGTGGACGTCAAACTAAGACCTCTCTTGCAAACCAAGATAAGGTTCTGTCTTTCGCATTTGATGTAGTCAGGTCATCATGGAAAAACTCATGTAAGGATTCTCCACCAAGCTTCTTCCTTCTCCACATCTTCAATCTACGAGGTTCCAACTTTCGCTCATGTTAGAAAGAGGCTTTCCTTCTGTTCTTAACATGGCTTATGGAGGTGCATTGGGGTCATCGGTAGGATCTCTCCCTCCATCTTATCTTATATCGATGAGGTCGTTGACTTTGCTCACGTTAGGATGAGGTTCTCCTCCTATTCCTAATGTGGCTTGTGGGGGTGCATCTTGGGACATTGATAGGGTCTCTCCTCCCATCTCATCTTAAGTGGAGGTTTTCGACTATGCTCACATTAGGATGAGGTTCTCCTTCTATTTCTAATAAACTTTAGGGGCACATTAGGGCCGTTGTTAGGACCTCTCCCCCCATTCCATCTTAAGTGGATGAGGTTTTCGACTTTGCTCATGTTAGGATGAGGTTCTCCACCTACTCCTAATGGACTGTAGGGGCACATTAGGGCCGTTGTCAGGGTCTCTCCCCTCATCTCATCTAAAATGAATGAGGCCTTTGACTTTGCTCTCATTAGGATGCGGTTCTCCTCCTGTTCCTAACGGACTGTAGGCATACATTAGGATCATTGTCAAGGCCTCTCCCCTCATCTTATCTAAAATAAATGAGGCCTTCGACTTTACTCATGTTAGGATAAGGTTCTCCTCCTGTTCCTACAGGCTGTAGGGGCACATTAGGGCCATTGTCAGGGCCTTTCCTCGCTCATCTAAAATGAACGAGGTTTTTGACTTCGCTCAAGTTAGAACAAGATTCTCCTCCTATTTCTAATGGACTATAAGGGCACATTAGGACCACTGTCAGGGCCTCTCTCCTCATCTCATCTAAAATGAACGAGGCCTTCGACTATGCTCACATTAGGATGTGGTTCTCCTCCTGTTCCTAACGGGCTGTATTTATCGTGAGATCAAGTTTGGGGGGTAGTCTCCCTTTATCATTGGTATACAACAAAGATTAGGATGTTGAAGTAGAGAGATTTCATTATAATTAAATCATCGATAATACATTCATAGATTTTCCAGATTTCATGGTCGAGGTAGGTCTCCCCCCAGAGTTCCTTCAAGTAGTACGTCTTGGGTTGGACAACCTCCGTGACCTCATAGGATCCTTTCCAATTTGGGGCAAGCTTCCCCTGGCCCTGAGGCCGAGAGATGGTGGCTTGCTGAAGCACTAAGTCTCCCACTCTGAACATTTTATCTCTAACTTTAGAGTTATAGTATCGGGCCACCCTTTGTCTGTAAGCTGCCATCCGAACTTAGGCTTTCTCTCTTTCTTCTTCTACTAGGTCGAGGTTGGCTCTGAGGTTCTATGGGTTATGCTGTTTGTTGAAAGCCACTACCTGCACCGATGGAAGCTTAAGTTCGATCGGGATGATTGCCTCTATTCCAAAAGCTAAGATGAACGATGTTTCTCTAGTCGACAGCTTTTGGGTAGTGCAGTATGCCCATAAAACATGATAGAGTTCGTCCGCCCAGGCCCCTCTTGCTCTTTCGAGTCTTGTCTGATGCCTTGCAATAGGATCCGGTTGGTCACTTCAGCTTTTTCATTTGCCTGTGGATGAGCTACCGACGTAAAGCGATGGAAGATGTTTAGATCTTCACAGAACTCAGCAAACCTCATCCCAGTGAACTGTCGCTCTTTATCTCTTATGAGAGTTTGGGGTAGACCAAACCGACAGATGATTGATTTCCAAATGAAATCCCGTACCTTGGCCTCGGTAATTTTTGCTAGTGGTTCGGCTTCGACCTAGAAGGAACTTCCATTGTTCAGACACCATTAGGAAAGGGCCAAGTATATCCATTTCCCACTATGCAAATGACTAAGGTGTGCTTTGTGGAGTAAGCTCAGAGGTCGGCTATCTTCGTATATTTGCATTTCTTTGACAGTGGTCATATTTCTTAACATACTCCATAGAATCGTGGTACAAGATTAGCCAATAGTTTGCTTGCCAAAGTAGTCTTTATGATAGGAATTTGGCTCCTATATGACTTCCATAAATTTTTTTGTGCACTTTTCATATTGCGAAGTTGGCCTCTGAAAGTCGAAGACATCTCAACAGTGGTATAGAATAAGACCTTTTATATAACTTGCCCTCATACAAAACATACTGGGAGGCTTGATTTTTGAGTTTTTGAGCTTCTTTCGAATCATGAGGAAGAACTCCGTCTTTGAGATAGGCAACTAACAGGTCAATCTAGCTCGGCTCGAGCTCTGTCTGCATAATAAGCTGTGATTCCTCTGAGCTTGAATATTTTAGAGTTTCAAAAAATACTTCTTTGGATAGTTCGATTGGGGCTAAAATGGCCAATTTAGAGAGAAGGTCGGCTCTTGTATTTTCTACCCTCAAAATCTATTGAATGCCAAAACTATCAAAGGCCGGAGTCAAATTCTTTACCTTCTCAAGGTATTTTATCATACTTTCCTCCCATACTTCATAGTTGCCACTAACTTGGCCGACCACTAATTGAAAATCACTGTAGACTTGAAGTCAATCTACTTTTAACTCTCTTACTATTTTTAATCCGATGATTAGTGCTTCATATTCGGCCCTATTATTAGTTGCAGAGAATTTGAAGCATCACACGTATTCAGCAACGACTCCCTTGGGGTTGACTAAGACCAATCCCGCTCCTGCTCCAACAGAGTTGGATGAACCATCCACGTACAAGATCCCAAAAACCTTCGAGAAGGTCGGCACTCTCTTCGAGGAGGCTCGGTTGCAACCATAGGATGCCAGTCTCATCTTGTTCAAGCTTGGCTTCATTTGGAATGGTACATTCTACTACAAAATCTACCAATATCTAAGCTTTGATCGATGGCCGGGGTCGATAATTAATGTCAAACTCCATGAGCTTGATTGCCCATTTCGCACTTCTTTCGGAAGCATCCATTCGATGAAGGACTGCTTTTATTAGTTGATCCATGAGAACTATTATGGTGTGTTCCTAAATGTAAGGTTGGAGTCTCCTAGCAGCGATTAGAAGAATGTAAGTCAATTTTTCTAACTTAGAGTCCTGATCTCTGCATCCCTCAGAACCTGGCTTACGTAGTAGACTGGTTGCTGCATCTTCACTTCCTCCTTGGTTAGGACTGCTGCCAAGGCCACTGGAGAGGCTGCTACGTACAAGAATAATTCTTCTCTGGGTTTAGGCTTGGCTAGCAGTGGGGATGAGTTGAGATAATTTTTGAGCTCCTCAAATGCTCATTGGCACTCCATCATCCAGCAGAAGTTCTTTGGTTGCTTGAGAACTTGGAAGAAGGGCATGCATCGCTCGATCGATCTCGAGATGAAGCAATTTAGGAATGCCACTTTTCTAATTAGGCATTGAACTTGTTTAATTATTTTTAGAGCAGTCATCTCCTGAATAGCTCAAATTTTTTCTGGATTTGCTTCGATCCCGTGTCTTGACACCATAAACCCTAGAAACTTTTCCGAGGTCACACCAAAGACGCACTTGATCGAGTTCAGCTTTATTTTATACATTTTGAGCATACTAAAGGTCTCTTCGAGCTTGATGATGTGGTTTATTGAAGCTTGGCTTTTGACGAGCATGTCATCCACATACACCTCTATGTTGCGGCCAATCTGCTCCTTGAAGATCTTGTTGATCAGATGTTGGTACGTTGCCCCTGCATTCTTGAGTTCAAAAGGTATAATTCTGTAATAGTAAAGACCATGATCAATAACAAAAGTAGTTTTCTCCTCATCCTCCGACGCCATCCATATTTGGTTATAGCAGAAAAAGGCATCCATGAAGGTGAGGAGCTCATGGCCCGAGTTGCGTCTACCAGTTGATCAATCCTGAGTAGAGGGTAGCTATCTTTTGGATAGGCTTTGTTCAACTTTTTGAAATCTATACACATCCTCCACTTGTTATTATCCTTCTTGACCAAGACCACGTTAGAGACCCAAGTCAGATAGCTGATTCTTCAAATAAATCTGGCATTGAGAAGCTTGTCGACTTCTTCTACTATTGCCTTCTATCTTTTGGGTGCATGGCTCCGAACTCTTTCTTTCACTGGTCGATGCTTGGGATCAATGGCCAGTCAATGTTCCATAACCTCGATGTCAATCCCAGACATATCTATCAAAATCATGGTGAAAACGTCGGCATTCCTCCATAAAAAGGTGATGAGCTGCTCCCGAACTTCATCTTCCAGATTGGAGCCAATCTGCATCCTATGCTTTGCATTTTCATCATTCAGGAGGACGATCATAAGATCTTCTATGGGCTTGCCCCATTCTTCAACAAGGTCATCGCAGACATCAAGCTTATCAACTCGGCAGGGGTCAAGTCGAGTGCCATATTGTAAGGCGATGGAGTAGTGGTGCCAGGCTAATGATTGATCGCCTCTGATTTCACCTATTCCGTTGTTTGTTGGAAATTTTATTTTCAGGTAATAGGTCGACACTGTGGCTCATAATGCATTTAGATCAGGTCGGCTGAGGATTGCATTGTAAGTGGAGGAGGCTTTTACCACCAAAAAGTTGATCCACACCTTGGCCTGCTTCGGATACTGTCCTACAGTCACGGCTAGAGTTATCATTCCTTCCACTAGCACATTATTGCCAGTGAAGCCGACCAACGGAGAGCTCATGGGTCTCAGATGATTATCGGGTATGGATATTTTAAAGAAAGCATCATAGTACAGAACATCAGTGAAACATTTATTACCTACCAAAATGCGGCATACATCATAATCAACAATGTTCAAAGAGATTACAACCGCATCGTTGTGCGGGAACTAGACTCCTTGAGCATCCTCATCGATGAAAGTGATGGGCTCTTCAATTGTTCACCTCTTCCTAGGCTCAGCCAACCTGCTAGCTTTCCCTCATTGAAGTCCCCCAGAGATGGTGTTAATGATGCCGATCGGGGGCCAATCTTCTCGCTGCTCCTCATCCCTCGGTGGTTCTTGCGATGGGGGTGCTCTCGATCGATCCTCTCATCCTTCCGACCAACGTCATAAAAATCAGCCAAGCCTACCATGCTTGATGAGCTCCTCGATCATGTCTTGGAGTTGGATACACTCTTCCATATCATGATCGTGATCGTGATGGTAGAGGCAGAACTTGCTAGGATTGTGTTTGCCGGGGTGAGTGCGCAACCTTTTCGATCTCGGTAGTCCTGATCTCCATCAGTATTTGGATTTTTGGAGCATTAAGAGGGACGTAGTTGTGGAATTTTTTGAAGGAAGAGCTCCGTCGCACCCTTCTGTCCGAGCTTCTTCACCTCTAAGCTTGGGTAGGGGTCTGAGCCCGCTTACACTCTGGAGGAGTTTGAGAGCGTAGCCAAGCTCTGCTCGGTTCCTCTCTAGTTGTGGGCACATTTGGTTCACCCACCTGCCGCTCCTGGGTGGCTTCATTATCCCTGGCCTTAAAGGCCTCTTTAGCTCGGGCATAACCTTCAGCCCGGGCCAGCATATCGGTAAAGTCCCTAGGGTACTTCTTCTCTAAGAAAAATAGTAAATTATTTTTCTGAAGGCCACCCTTAAGTACGGCCATTACAATAGACTAGTCCATGTTTCAAACCTCCAATGCAGCAGCATTAAACTAGGTGACATAAGCCTGGATAGATTCTCCCTTCTTCTGTTTAATATTCATCAGAAAATTCAAACCTCGGTGGGGATGTCGGCTGCTAATGAAGTGAGCCACAAACTGATGCCTCATTTGATCGAAGAAAAAGATGGTACCCAGCTTAAATGCCGAGTACCAATTCCTGACGGCTCCCTTAAGGGTGGACGAAAAAGTCCAGCACAGAATGGCATCTAATGCACCATGGAGCAACATTATTATCTGAAAGGCCTCCAAGTGGTCGATCAAATCGGTGGTCCCATCGTAACTCTCAAACTGTGGGAGCTTGATGTTTGGTGGGATTGGTTCCTACATAATCTTTTGAGAAAAAGAAGAGTTGGTGCAAATATCATTACCGTGGGAGGAGGGAGCATAATGGAGTTCTTCGATTTGTTGGCTCATTTCCTAGAGCCTTTGATCCAGGAGATCTTCACGATCGTTGATCTCCAAGGTTTTCTAGTAGAATGAGATCAAAACTCCTCTCGAGGTCGAGTCATGGATAGAGCAAGGGCTCTCCACCCTCTGCTTCCTCTTTTTGGAGGTCACCAATCTGCTAGCCCAGGTCAGCCATCCCCAGATCGGATCATGGGGCTCTGAAGAAGCCTACTTTGATCGAATTAGTGCCGGAGCCTACTGATGCATGGCCTGCATTGCCTCCATGAGCCCACGAATCTGCTGGACCAGTAGGTTGAATTACTCTGCATCCACCATGGCTGAAGGTAGAGCTTGAGTTACCGGAGCCAAAGTGGGAGTGGATAGATCTGGATGAAATCTGGCTGTAGAGGTCGTTGACCATCGGGTTGAAGCTTTCCTGGAAGGCATTTTTTTTGAGAAGAACTCTAGAGAGAGAAAAAAGATCGCTACTGAGCACTCCATTAAGAACAAGGGATCCTCAGGAATAGAGTACCCTTCCTCTAGCGCCAATCCTGTTGATGCAAAATCTGGTTGCCATTGAAAAAATGCTGGAGTTCGAGAAGATGAGCTCGCCGTCAGTGACCTGCAAAATAAGTCTCGTCCAGAGCCCGGGGTGGTGGCTTCAACATGACCCTTCGACGGTCAAGTTAGCTTTTTCGGCCAACAAAAATGTAGTGCTCAGTCAAAAAAGTTGTAGATTTTTTGGAAGAAAGAAGAGAGCCTAAAGAAATTGTATCTAGAGGATCTCTTTAATAAGCGGAGCCTATAACAAACTGATAGTGACGGCCATAACTGTCGGATAGTGGGCTACTCGAGGCCACATGGAGTTTGTTATGAAAGATAGTGTTTGTTATCGTGAGATGCCAATCTGTTTAAGATTTGATAGTCAAAATTTGGAGGGATGGGCATTAGTTGGTGATGACCTTTGAGCTGTATCAATTCTAAAGGAGTTCAGATTCCTCTAAGGTAGTTCGAGTGAGGGTCGGTTCATGCCATGTATGAGATCAGACTCATGCAGAGACCTTCCTAGATGACTATGGAGAATTCAACCACTGGAGGAGTCCAGAAGAAGCTTGATGGATAGAGGAGTCCAGGAGTAGTTCAGCCATTGGAGGAGTCTGGGAGGAGTTCTGCCATGCTGGAGGAGTTCAAAAGAAGTTCGACCACTGGAGGAGTCCGAGAGGAGTTTGGCCACTAGAAAAGGAGTCTAAAAAGAGTTCGACTGCTGGAGGAGTCCAGAGGAAGTTCGACCGCTAGAGGAGTCTGGGAGGAGTTCAACCATCATAGGAGTCCAGGAGGAGTTCAGCTGCTGGAGGAGTTCGGAAGGAATTCGTCCACTGGAGGAGTCCAGGAGGAGCTCTACTGTTGGAGGAGTCTAGAAGAAGTTCGACCGTTGGAGGAGTCCGAAAGGAGTTTGACTGCTAGAGAAAGAATTTTTGATCGAAGCTCTTTTGTGATTACTAGTTATATTAGGCTAAGCATCAGACTAGACTTCGATGGGAGTGGGGTTTATCTACAATAATAGTCCCCTACTCTCGAGTTCAAAATTTGAAGGGAGGAAAAAAGGCGATGGCTAAAGTTTGATCCCAAGTTTTCGCACTTGTCAGGATGAGACATTTTGGTGTTTATCGTGCTGGCATCGAAACTTTCTAAGACTGAAATGAGTCCAAAAAGATGGCCCTTCAAATCTCCCACCAAAACTATGCCATAGGTATGGTGCCATAAAGACTCCATCCAACATAACTCTTCTGTCATGATGAGTGGGACACGCAGCGCACGCTGACCGACCAAAGTCGAACAGCAATCATAACTGCTTTAGATTGCCTTTGGCTATTTAAGGTCTTCTCCTATTGTTCGAAAGTCATCCCTGCTCGAGTCTTCTTCTTTCTTTGGCCCCTGTTCGCCTTCTTCCCATGGGTCTCATCATTCTCTCACCTTCCTGAGCTCCGAACATCCTTTCAATTGATCCTCATCGCGTCCATCATCCTTTCATCCTCCTCGAATAGTTTAGGTCAGTTTCCTAATCCTTAACTTAGGATATTCATGCTTATCATTTCTGGCTCCTTATGTTTCTGATTTTTTTTTTTGGGAGGGAGGGTTTCTTGGGGTTCATCTCAATCCGAATGTCTTATGAAACCTCCCACTCCATCGATTCGTGGGGCTTGTCCTGACCAATATTCTTTGATTCTGCACCCTCGATCGAGGTAGAACCTAGGAACATGTCCCGCTCATCTTTTGCTCTAGACACCATCTCATCTGTTCTTACCCCGAACGATCTTTTCCTAATCCGAATCCAATAAGGAATCCCTCCAGAATATGACCTTGAACTCCCTAGCTCCGACGATCGGATCAGTTCTCCTCCAACCGACCGACTTTGTTTATACATAGAAGCTTTGCATGCTGGGCTTAGACTCCCACTGCCCCCATTCATAGTCGTCCTCTTTTAATTTTTAAATATTTCTTTCACATCTATCGTACCGAACTCCTTTCGGTTTGTCATAGGCTCTCTTCTCCCATCCAAAAACTTTGTAACTTTCTTGACTAAGCACTCAATTTTTGTTGGCCAAAAAAGCTAACTTGACCATCAGATGATCTTGCTGGAGCCGTCACCCCAGACTTTGGACGAGACATGTTTATAGGTCATCGATGGTGACTTCATCTTCTTCAACTCCAGCACTTCTCTGACGGTAACTAGATTTTGCACCAACACTACCAATCTAAATCTGTGTTGGGGTGCCACCCTCCTAGGGCTTGAAGGAGGCACCCCCCCTCTCTAGGGCTTCTTCAAAAACCTAGGGAAACCACACTAGAGAGAAGAGAGATTGAGAGAGAAAAGATGTGTATTCAATCCATGTTTTAAAACCCTAATACATCCTATGTATTTATATATAGATATTAGGCCCGACCAAAAACTCTCCTGGCTAATCCAATACATGAAAGCCCTCACCTAGCCAATGTACATATGTCTCACATGCTCTCATCTCGTGGACCTAGTCTCGACCCATACATGAGTTAGCGCCCTTAAGATCTTATTGGATCAGACCTTAAGACCACTTAGATTAATCCCAATCCAATACCAAATAGAAAACTTGAATAGTTCTATTCGCCACTATCGAGCCGACTCTATCAGGAGCCAAGCTAGCTCGATTTCATCTCACCCAAATCTTATTTTATTTCTGCCTAAGATAGCTAGCTCGACTGCACCCTAAGTTGGCTCGATCTCAGCCCAAGCCAGCTCGATTGCATATCCAAGCCAGCTCGCCTATGTGTCAGTCTCTTGTCTTGGCTGATTCTTCTTCTGACTTTGGCCCTTTGCTCCACCTTGTATCCTAGGTTTTTGGAGCACCTACCAAGCTCCTCAAGATCCTCACACCTGAATCTCAAGTCCATGTAGGGCTACATGCCACCTTTATCAAGGATAACTCGTATCCTAGCCCTAGGACTTCACCAATTCTAGACTCCCTGGAGCTAACACTCTGGCTCCTACTATGGCCTTCTAAGGTTTGGGAGCACCACACCTCCTATACAAATGATATGTTGTTAATTAGAATGATAATGTTTATCGAGTATAAGTTGCTGTATGCCATATAGATTAATTATCCTTTTAATCAAGGAGTATGGAGACACTAGTATGGCATATAGGTGAGATGTAAGGATACATCTTTACTGAACATGACCAACTCTAGAGCATTCTACTATCAAGAATTGTGCTAATGGGATATGGAGAAGTATCCTTTAGATCTGAGATCACAATGGTGGCTTGCAAGCAACTAATGCATTGATGCCAGACTATCTAAATTTTTAATTCAGTGATGAAAGATTTCTAGGCACAATCAAGTATTTATAAATTTGGTGTGTGATTAAGATGGGATTGACTAGTCCAAAGATTTGAAGAAAATGCATCAAAGTATTTTAATTTGACAAAATCTTGATCAGGATAATCCATGAGATGGATTTGATATTTTGAAATATAATATGGATGACCTAATCAAGATTGTCAATTAAACTCTAAGTCATCTTATGAGCATTAAGGTCAACGAGATGAATTATACGATAACTATGTCCATATGGGTTCTAAGAGTGTTGCTTTATACATTCGACCTATTTGGTCGTCAGATATCATTAATAGATGATCACTTTAATTAGTATAGAAATTTATTTCTATGCTATCTTCTTAAGTTCAAACCTATGGGGCCATATACTTAAGAGGTTTCAATCTGATTGGATAGTTGATCAATGATTTAGAATCATTCTAAAGTCAAATAATCAATATGATTGCTATTTAACCCAGTACAAGTGTTATAGGAAGATCAATTAGCAATTAGATTACTAATTGACTTAATTTGATTAAGCTAGAAGATTAAGATTAAGTCTAATTAAATATAATTTAATTAAATTTAGTTTGGGCTTGATTGGATTAAGTCTAATTATTTTATTGGATGAGCCAATTGCAAGAAAGAATAAGTCCCTATTCAATTAGGACTTATGTGCACCTAATTTTTAATTTAATTAAAAATTAAATATAATTTAAATTTAATTTAATTTGATTTAATTAGGCTCTTAGTTGGACTAATATCATTGCTAATTAGGTTGCATTAGTTTTGATTTAATTGGATTCAAATAATAAGTTAGGCCAAGTCAAAACTAGAAGTCCTAGTATGACTAGCATTTCTCCATCTTGTGCCACCTTGCTTTCCATGCCACCCCACACTAATTGCCTTAAAATTTTTATGAAAAATTTTATTTCTAAAGAATTTCCATGCTCTTTTTATGTCTCCAACTATTTTAGAAGGAAATTAGTTATGGAATAGATCAAAAAAAATAAGTTGTGTTGACCTAGGTCTCCATTAGATAGAGTTTGACACATCATCCTTCCTTATTTCTTTAAGGCACTAAACCATCTGATTTTCCTCTAATTTTTTTGTGAGAATTAGAACACTTATTGGTACATATTCTATAGGGTCCACAAAAATAAATAAGGAGCGTAAACCTAAGAGTTGGGCACCCCAATCCTTGCTCGATTTGGACCTACCTTTCTAGGTATTTGACCAAGACAAGGACTCTATCATAACTCTCTATTCAAAGGATGTTAGGGCATGAGTTTTCTACTAATTTTAGATCTAAGAGAGAGGTTTGGGACGTGGGAAGCTTGGGTGTAGAGAAGATTTGGGCGTGGTGCTTCATTGAGACACAAACCATTGTATCTTGGTGAGAGAAAAAGAAGGGAGAAGAAAGGCTTCTTCTCTAGGATTTTTTCTTGATCTCTTCCTATTCCTTTTGTGAGATTTTGAGAGGTGAATCCTTTCACAAATCTTTTTCTTTATCTTTATCTGAATATTAAAGGATTCAAGGATTAAAGATGGAGGTTTTAGATCAGCCATCGAAGAAGGATCAGCACAATACTAGCAGGCTATGCTAATTGCCTATTTTCGGACTTCAGATCTTAGATCGGGACCTTATGTGGACATCCTATAGAGGCTGGACATGTGTGCGGCTTGGAGTGATGACCTCAGCCTTGGATCAGCATGTTGAAAAATCTAACTTGCTAAGGTAAGGATGATGCAATCTCCCTTTTGATGCTAGATCAGATCTAGTATAATATTGCTTTAATGTTGATTTGATCAACATTATTTTTTCATATTTTTTTAATTTTAGATTTAATAGCATGCATAAATCATGTGATAAGATCCTAGATCTAGGGCACTTTCATGTATTATTGATAAATTAATATGATTAGTTCATCTCTTCTATTGCGTGTTGTGAAAAGTTTCAAAATCTAATCAGCAAACCCTAGATCTATTTCCTTTAGACCTAAGTCCTAGTAAGTGAATAAACTATCTAACAATGGAAAAAACAAGAATGTTTAGCTTTAACAATTTCATATAACTCATTGAGCTAAATCAATTATAAAAAACTTGCAAAATTGTAAGCTGAAATGCTCCAAACCAGAGTAACACCTTGTAATAATCATACTTTGCTAATGAATGCTGCTTATTGGTTCTTACCGATAACACCCTAGAGCATCACTTTCAAGGATAGCAAGTACGAAGTATATAATCATGCCAATAATACGAATAAGCCCCCATGGGTACTCTAAAATTTCCAGCTTGTGATGCCAACTTATGCTATGTTACGCTAATGCTAGGATATACCCGATAGGTTAATCATTCTTACTGGTAACCCTTTTCAAAACAAGTGTTGAATAACTTCCAAAACATTGAGAACCAAATTCCAAAGCTGAAAAGATAAAATCAGAATATTCTTAATAACATGAAATCTCATCCCAAATTAGATATAAACACATATATAAATCCATTTCTTTGGATAACATTTCAACATAATTCCTTTCTTGTTTCCATGCTTGCACAAATATATATATATATATAAGCTAAAGAATAACCAACATTAGCTTCTTTCCAAAATTTATCTTTTTCATATCAAAATATAATAAGAAAATACCAAAGATCGATATGAAAACCTCTCACCTCAATTGGCTACTAGTTGATTGGCTTACTCTTTCTAATTCTTTTCTTCTCCTATAACACGGATAAAGACTGATTAAACTCGTACCACAAGATTCATAACCATAGCTTTGTATACTTTGCTTTTCTGTTCTGGACTTCCAACTAATTTTTGTTCCATCTTGCTTACATTAGCTTAGGTTTAACTAAACTTTAACATAATTTAGGAATTTCTAGAGATTTAATAATGTTTCCATTCTCACAAATGGTTTCAGATTCAGCTATTCATCTTTTCAACTCATTGCTTAGCCATTTAAATAATTTCAACACCATAAGTAATAAAATTCATCTTTTAACTAAATTTGAATGGCATTATTTAACTTACTAAACCCTCAAATCTAAAATCAAGGATTGAAAGCTCAATTTAAACTTAGTTTAGAAATCAAAATCCTTACCTCCATGATTAGAAATCTATTGCTACTAATGTAAATTTCTTTCTTCTCCAAATCAGCTACTTTTCTTCTTTAATCTAAATCATCACCAAAACACCATTTCCTAACTAATTCCTTTTTGATTATTAACTGAAAATAGGGTCTTCTCTAGCTCCCTTCTCTCCTCTATCCTTTTTGAATAACTTAGAACTCTAAACAGAAAATAAAGGAACTAGTGGCTTTTATTTTAGAAAGGAATAAATTAGAAAGAACTTCGCTAGGTATCCATCCCATGAAAATCCACAAATTTTAGACTTGCTAAGGTGTTGGCACTAGGATTTTCTAGCCATTTCTTTATATAACCAACCTACTAAGTCATCTCCTTAAAACACTTTTTAATTCTCAACATAAAATATTTCAGCAGAAACCCGCTCCCAGGTTTTCCCACTGGCCGAGTCGGCTTAATGCTGAATTGGGTTAGCTTGAACTCAAATTAGGTTTGCTCAAACTCAAATTAGATAAGCTCTTTCAAAAAAATAGAATACTAATTTTTGTAGCCTGAAACTTAGGTTGGCTTGAATTCAAATCGGATCGGCTTGAACCTCTGATTTTCAAAATTTTGCTTTTCATCCCAAATACTTGCTATCCACTTGTCATACACATAAATATTCCTCTAAGTATACTTTAAAATATCACTCATTTCATGCTCAATCATGTTGTAGATAAAAAAAAATATGCCATACATTTGAAAAAAAATGCTAAATATAAATGTTAGTTTCTTAAATTACTGCTTGTTAGATCCAAATATTACAATCAAGATGGAGATCAACCAGTTCAATAGGAAGAGCAATTTCTTCTTATGGCAAGTGAGAGTAAAGGACGTGCTCATCCAATATGGATTGATTGATACTTTCTTGAATGAGAAGTTGGCCACCATAGAGGAGAGGACCTAGGAACATCTGTAGATGCAGATGGTGAGTACCATCCGCATGTACCTGAGGGAAGAGGTGGTAATTTATATACTTAGCAAGACATTCCAGATGGTGCTGTAATCAAAGCTTAAGGAGTTGTACATGGCAAAGTCCCTTGCCAACACTCTCTTCCTCTGGATGCTGTACTACCAATTGCAGATGGATGAGGGATAGAGCATGCAGGAGCATCTCAACCACTTCTAAAAGATTCTCACTGATCTTCTCAATGTAAGTGAGAAGGTTGAGGAGAAGACTAGGATATTGGTCTTGCTAGAATCGCTTCTCCATTCGCATGAGTCCTATGTTTAAAAATGTATCCCAAAGCAAATCATCAGCCTGTTAATAGTTATGCTATTTTATAATTATAAATGATTTGTTATTGAATAAAATTTTATTCAAGCATTTTTCATCATAAATCTATATTAAGAAATATGTTTCAAAATCAATCATCAGCCTATTGATGGTTGAGCTATCATGTAATTATAATTGATTTATTAATAAATAAAATATTTACTTTGGCATCTTTATCATAAGGTATAATTTTTTAATAAACTCTATTATTGTGATGAAGTTCTTACGACTATTTAATTTTGATAAAGAGAAGATTTATCGATTATTCCTTATAACTATTCTCGATCAAATGATATGCTATTAAGTAGGACGATAGTATTTATCAAGCATAAATTATTGTATGCCATATAGATTGATTATCCTTTTAACCAAAGAGTGTGGAGACACTGGTATAGTATATCAGTGAGATATATGGATACATCGTTATTTAACATGACCAACTTCAAAGTGTTCTACTATCGAGAATTGCTCTGATGGGATAGAGGTATGAGTGTTCCTTAGACCTGAGATTACCATAGTAGCTTGTAAGCAACTCACTGTGCTTTGGTATCAGACTAATTAAATTTTTAATATAGTAATAAAAAATTTTTGGTCATAGTCAAGTACTTGCAAAGTCCGTGAGTGATCAAGATGGGATTGATCAGTCCAAGAGTTGGAGAAGAATGCATCACTGTATTTTAATATAGCAAAAATCTTGGCCATGATAATCCATGAGATGGATTTGATATTTTGAAATACAATATGGATAACCTAATCGAGGTTGACAGTTAAACTCTGAGGTATCCTATGAGCATTTTGGTCAAGAAGATGAATTATATGGAAACTATATCCACATGGGTTCTAAGGATGTTATTCTACACATTCAATCTATTCAACCATTAGGTACTATTACTAGATGGTCACTTCGATTGATACAAAAATTTATTTCTATACTACTAGATTAAATTTAGACCCATGGAGTTATACACATAAGAGTTTTCGATCTGATCAGATAGTTGATCGATGATTAAGAATCATTCTAGGATTAAACAATCAATATGATTGATGTTTGACCTAGTGCAAGTGTTATAGGAGGATTGATTGGCAATGAGATTGCTAATTAACTTAATTTGATTAAGCTAGAGGACTGAGATTAAGTTTAATTAAATATAATTTAATTATATTTGGTTTGAACTTGATTGAATCAAGATTAATTAGTTTATTGGACGAGCAAATTGCAAGAAAGAACTAGTCCTAGTTCAATTAGGACTTGTCTCAATCCAATTTCTAATTTTATTAAAAAATAAAATTAGAATTAAATTTAATTTTATCTAATTTAATTAGATTATTAGTTAGACTAAAACCTAACCAAATTGATTTAATTAAATCTTAGTTTAATTTGGTCCAAGGATAAAGTTGGACCAAGTCAAACTAGGAGTCCTAATGAGACTAGGACTCCTATCTGCATGCGCCACCTTAGCACCAATGCCCCCCATGCCATTTGTTTTGGATTTTTTCTTAAAAAATATTTTCCCCAGGACTTCCACACATGCCCCAAGTCCCTCCATTCTTTCTTACATCAAAATTTAAGGTGGACCAAGTCAAAGAAGGTGTTTGAGTTGATTTAAAATCTATGAGATAGAATTTTAAGCAACTAAAACTCTTTCCTTATTTTTGTGCCGCCCACTCCCTATTTTTTCTCTGAACTTTCATGAATTTTAGAGGAAGATTTGTGTGACATTCTCAGATGGTTTTCATAGAAAAAAAGGAGGGGGCACCTAAGAGTTGGGCACCCCAAGTCTAGCCCTATTTGGATACCTCTTCACTATGTATTTGACCTAGTCAAGGATTCCTCTATATCCCCATATATAAAATAAATTTTGACCTAATTTTTTTTTGGATTATACATCTAAGAGAGGTGATTAGGGGCATGAAAAATCTGAGAGAGAAGCCTAGAGTGTTGGATTTTGTGAAGACACCAATCAAGGTATCTTGGTGAGAGAAAAAAGAAGAAGAAGAGGGTCTTCTTTTAAGATTTTTCTTCAACTCCTATTCCTCCATTTTTGTGAGCCTTTGAGAGGTGTCTCAACATCACAAATTGTCTTACTCAACTTTTAAAAGTTGGAAAGTCAAAAAGTTAAAGAAGAAAGATTAAGATCGATCATCAAAGAAGGATCAGCACAATACTAGCATACTATACTGATTTTTGGCTATTGAACTTCAGATCTACGATCAAGGGCTTATGTGGACAACTCGTAGAGGCCTGATGCATGTGCAGCTTAGAGCAACAATCTCAAGCCTATATCAGTGAGTTAAAGAACTCGAGATTCAATGATAAGGGTGATCTGATCTCCCTACTTACGTGTCTAGATCTGATCTAGAGTAGTCTACTGTTGATATGATCAACATGTAGTTCTTTTGATATTTTATTTTATAATTTAATAGCATATCTTAATCATGTAGAAGGATCCTAGATCTAGGATTTTATGTTATATTATTCATAATTTAATATGATTAATTTATCTCTTCTGCTATAATTTTGAAAATATTTCAAAAGCTAATCCTTGAACCCTAGATCTGATTCCTTCAATTAGTATCAAAGCCTAGGTTATTTTATTACACAATTTATGCATGATTAGATTATATTTTTAGATTAGATCTAATTTATAATCTAATGATTAAATCTAAAAATAAAATTTTAGATTGCATGCACTGTAAGGTTGTCCTGCTGTAAGGTTTACCTCTTACGATGAAGAGATTATCCTAGTGCGTGCGGATCTAAAATTTGATCATAAAATTTTAGATTAGATCTAAAAGATTTTATAATCTAATTAAAAAAAAATTAATCTAATTTTTATCATCATAAATGTATTAAATCTGATCTAAAATAATTTATGATTGATTAGAATTAAAATAGTTTTAATTTCATGAGCATGTTTAGATTAGATCTAAAATATTTTTTCATGTTTGTTACATGTGCATATTGATTATGAATCAAACATGCATTTGGTTGGTAGAACCATATTATAAAAATCTTATACAAATATGAAAATTATTTTCGAAATGCCGAACCCCAACTCTCAATGCAAAACTTAATTAAGAATTAAGAATTGATTGATTAGGATCTAGAATTATAAATTGAAGATCCTAAGACACAAATCATAACACATTGGGTTAAAAGAATAGTGGAAATTAGGTCCATTAATTAGGTTAGACCTAAGATTTGATTAAAGAATGGACTTAATTAGAGAATTGACTAAATTTAATCAATAGTTGTCTTAGATTAGGTCAAGGATTCTCTAGATCAATTACAATAGTTGTAGTTGGTCAAGTTCACATCATTAATGAGAACCAAGATGGACTTGATTCCTAACTACGCGATCGAATCCAAAATTACTTGGTTAGTCAAATTAAAACTAATGAACCAGATGGTGTCTAAGATAAGTTTGGCAGTCTAACCAGTGGTTTTTAATTGGGAGCTATTCGCACTGATTCAGTCTTTAATGAGTCAATGGCATATCCCTTTCACTGATCTCACTTACCTGGCCATCCTAGTGAATTAGATTTTGATTAGATCACTTGGTGATTTGGGCTCATCCATGTCAATTAGGTAAATTAATGTGACTGATTTAGGTGCTCCTAATGCTGATTTTTATTAGGTCCTTTTTTATCTGACTTAGTGAAGTCAGTGGGAGGATTGAAATTAGCTAGCTCATTCTCTTTATTTTTAAATCAAATGAATTAAATCCTTTAAAATTATTAGGTTCCTAAAAATGAAATAGTTATGGTGATAACTAGATCACAGCCTCTCATTAAGTGGATGATAATGAGTCCATTAGTTGAATAATCATTGGAGGCCCATAGGCCTGGTGCTTATCTGCTAATGAAATTATCATTCATAATATGATTTCTTAGCCGCATCTCTCTAAATGGTAGTTAGATTGACCAACTATAATTGGGCTTAATCATTCATTAGTTGATGGACCAAGTATGATCATGTTAATAGTTGGACCTAATCAAGACTTTCAGTGGAGGCTCTAGCCTACTGAAAAGATACCTGGGGCAAAATTAAATTACTAAAAATTATTTGGAGAAACAATTAGTTATGAACCTATCCTTAGATGTATATGGGTTCACCAACCATAGTTGGGCTTATG
Source organism: Cocos nucifera (assembly GCA_006176705.1). Classification (NCBI taxonomy): domain Eukaryota; kingdom Viridiplantae; phylum Streptophyta; class Magnoliopsida; order Arecales; family Arecaceae; genus Cocos; species Cocos nucifera. The sequence goes on from QRFJ01002903.1 coordinate 91,702, forward strand.
TGTAGTCTATGAGGATTCTAGTACCCACTAAGAAATTAGGATAATTACTTGAATTGGACATAGAGGCTACTAATTTGAATACAATAGTAGAAGAACCTTTTGATTAAAGTTTAAATCTTAAGGATTAATAAATTATTTATTAATTAGACTTTTGGTTCTACTTTATATAGTTAAAACCAAACCATAGTTGCCTCATTCACTACTAGACAATGATAAACTTATGAGACCTAACTTTGATAATATGTATCGAAAGTTGAATGTTGTTCAGTAGCACGAAGTGGTTTGTGCTTGAACTTCTATGCCCATCTTAAACAAAAGGTCAAAGATTAACCTAGATCAGGCAAAGTGCTTCTACTATAAAGAGCAAGGGTATTGGAAGAGGAACTATCCTTAGTATCTTGCTTCCTATAACCCCAATAGGCTAAATAAGACAAAAAATCAAGGAGTTGCTAATTAAGGATGTCATATGATAACACCTTATAATTTCTTTGTTTGTGATACTACTATTTGGATATTGGATACCGAAAGTCAGTCCATATTTGCAATATATTGTAAGGACTTCAAATTAACAAAATCTTTGAAACTAATGAGCGATTCCTAAATGTTGGAGATGGAAGGTCTCTTCCAGTTCTAGCTATAGGAATAGTTCAACTTATTTTCAATACTAATATCATTTCTTTAAATGAATGTCATTATTATCCTTCTTTTCTGATGAATATAATCTTTGTTGGCCTTTTGGCAAAAGATGATTGTTATTTATCAATAAAAAAGATTATTGTGATATCATTATGAAAGATGTTATGATAATGCAAAGATAATAAAAAAATAATATTTATATTTTATCACAGCCTGTGAGTGTATTGTACACTTCTAGAAAATATCCTAGATTAGATAAGATCTTTGAAATCTACCTATGGCACTACAGGCTAGGTCACATTAATAAGAATAGGATAAACATGTTGATCAAAGAGGAAATCATCGAAGTCACTGATTATGAATCACTGTCAATCTATGAGTCTCGTCTTCTTGGAAAAATGACCAAGTCATCTTTTACTAAAAAAGGTGAAAGAGCCACTGAGCTCTCAGGTCTAGTGCATATTGATGTATGTGAACCTATGAGTACAAGTGCTAAAGGTGGATATTTTACTTCGTCACTTTCATAAATGATCTATCCAGGTACAAATATGTCTATCTAATGAAACATAAGTCAGATTTAATCGAAATGTTCAAACAATTTCAAAGTAAAGTAGAAAAATAAACTGGGAAGAGTATTAACACTCTTCAATCAGATCGAGGAGGTGAATATCTATCTAGTGAGTTCTTGATATATTTATGAGAGAATGGGATTCTCTCATAATGGACTCTTTGAGGAATACCACAGCATAATAGTGTATCAGAAAGGAGAAATCAAACCTTGTTAGACATGGTTCGATCCATGAGCGAATTTGCTAGTCTGTCTATTTCATTTTGAGATTATGCTCTTAAGACTGCATATTATATATTAAACCATGCATTGAGTAAATCTATCGTAAAGACTCCATATGAGATATGGACTAGACGTAGGTCTACACTCTCTTACCTATAGGTTGGAATTATTCAGCCTATATCAAACATTTGCATATAGATATGCTTGGACTCCGGTCTGATAAGTATGTGTTTATAGGATATCCCAAAGAAAGTAGGGATCGCCATTTCTACCATGCTGAAGAACAAAAGGTGTTCGTCAGCCTTAAGGCAATCTTTTTAGAAAAGGAGTTTCTTGGTAAAGGAACTGTTGCCTCTAAGGTTGAACTTGATAAAATTCAATAGGTAGAAGGACTGACATCTATGGTTGGAATTAGAATTGATTAGATCAAATTTGGAGCCCAATGTACCTGCACCATTAAGATGATCTGGTAGAGTACCGCATTAGTCAAATAGATATTATGATTTCTTGATCCGGGATGGTGATCCTATGGAGCTCGATGAGAACGATGAGGATCTAATCACCTATATGGATACTATGCAGAGATTTGATCCCGAGAAATGGCTTGAGGTCATGAAATTTGAGATGAAGTCCATGAAGGTCAACAATGTGTGGACATTGTTTGACCCACTCGAAGGGGTTAAATCCATTGGATATAAATGGATCTTCAAAAGAAAGAGGGATTGATCATGACGAATGATAATATCATAAATTTATTAATAAAAATATTAATTTATAATTATTTTTAATAATTAATATTTTTATTAATCTAAATAAAGAAAATAAATTTATAAATAAAAAGATCTCATTTTTCTAGTTACAATGAAATAAATTTGAAGTCAAACTAATTTAAAATAAATTTAATATGAATTTTCAAAGAAATTAAAATTAAAAATTAAAGGAAAAGGAAAAATGGCTTAATCGGCTCAAGCCGCTGCGCCATATCAGTCGGTGTGTCCAACTGCACCGAGCCAAGCCACCAAGCCACTGTCAGCCGGCGCGCCTAGCTAGTCGGCCCAAAAAGCGAAGCTAGCCCGCCTTCAAAGCCTAGCCCATGCACGTCAGCTTGCCAACTTGTATTCGGTCCATGGAACAATGTAGACCACCAGCTTAGTGATAACCAGTGAATTGAAAAATGCCACATGGTAGACCAAGACCTCTAAGAGGTTTACAGCATTTTTGTCATGGTGCACGGGGCATTTTTATCATTTCACTCATCGAAATGCATGCGTCGATTGGTTGTGGTGTGTAGTGTAGCCAGTCTACGTGGTTCATGGGAGCAGTAAGTATGCAATCGAATGGCTGTGATTGCTTGCGATCAAGATCGGATGGTTGTGATGATTTTTGGGTTTAATTCAAACTCTATCAGCTTCATCTATGCTATCGGATGGGAGCACTCGCATCTGGCATTGATCCAATGGTTCAAAATGCTCCCGATGGTGATCAGGACATCCAGGCATGCAATTAATGGCCTAATTTCATCCATTAACATGCGATCAACGGTCAGAATATTTTTTGACTCAATTTAGGCTGATAAAACTCCATTTTTGGTATTTCTTGAAGCCTTGGATTACCATCTAACAGCCAGAACACGTAGAGACTTCACAAGATATTGATCCAATGATTTTCTACTATTTTTTTAAACAAACATGGATCTATACTCCTCTTTAGTACCACATTGCCTGATAACAAAGTCTTTAGCCCTTCAGCAGTTATAAAAAGACCCTAGAGCCCTAAAGGTCAAGCATCTGGTCCAAGAGAAGCCACGATAAAAGGTGGGAGTCAGGCTTTGGCTAAAGATTGCTTCAAGATGGATGGTGCCAAGAAGAAGAGCCAGACTTCTACACCATCTCTACGCCATTGCTGATATGAAGATTAAGAGTTTTTTTTATTTTTTTTAATTATTATACTTGAATTTTGAGTTTTAATTTTAATATGAAATTTAGTTTATCCCTCTTTTAATTTTTTTCTTTTATAATTTTTTCTCTTTAATTTTGCTTTATTTTAATTGCTCTTTAATTTCTTCTTGGAAGTAGATGCTAAGATCTAAATAGTAGATCTTAGTACCAAAATTTAATTTTTTACATTATTTAATTTCAATAATTTTATTTTCTAACATAAATTTTAACTCCAAATCTCTTCTTTTTCATAAAAAAATTAAAGATTTCAAAATTAAATCAATGCCTTCCTGTGGATTTGACCCGACTTGCTACTATCTACGTGCTCTTAACTATTTTAAAAGAAGTCGGACTAAACTGATAATTATGATATTTTAACGATGATATTGTGATCTATCAAATTTTTGACACTATTGTCAGGGATTATTTCTTATTTTTTTTAAATTTATTTTAAATAAATTAAAAATAATTTTTATAAATTTATCAAGTTTTTGATGTCGTTGTTGGGGAGGCATAAATGAAATTTAAAATTTCTAATCTCTTTGATTTTTCTTTTTATTATATCTACTATTTTTTATTTTATAGATAAAAAAAGAAACAAAAAGATTAGGGCAAGGAGGAAACCTCCAATCTTATTTGGTGAGATCAATCCTAAAACCTATATTTTATTTATTTATTTTATTTTCAAATTAATTAAAAATTATCTACTTAAACCTAATTAAAAATCTCATAACAAGATTAGAAATCCTAACTACTTAAAGCATGCAGCATATTAGATTGGTTTTTTTTTTTTATTTTGGTGATTGTTGGAGGCAAGGTAAGTTTCTAAAATTTAATTAATTGCATGCATCTAGTTTAAATTGCATAGAACCTTTTGATCAAAAAATTTTTTTGTGCATATTCATATTAAACAAAATTAAGGGCACGATCCAATTAAATAAGATAAGATAAAAATTTGATCATCCTTTCTTGATTCACAAACAATCAACCAGCATCCTGCATTGACCTAAGCCTTTAAAATTAAAATCAATTAGACATCAGCCCTAGGAACTCGAGCTCAAAAGGATAAGAAGTCCTAAAAGTTGAATTGGATGAGGGTTAGTCAATTTAATTGGTGTCTCGACAAATGGTTCAGGAATGACTGGGCCCAAAGAAAGGTGGTTACTTAATTGGTTCCATTAGCTTATCTGATCAAGCACAATTGGTATCTAAGACAAGAAACGGAGGGACCTCCACCGACCTTATACTTACCTGGCTAGTTGATTGGTTGATTCTCTACTTGAAGGACTTGAAGGTGACCTTGGCAGTTAGGAGCTGTCTAGATCTAAGACAAACTTAGTTAGAATTGTTTGCCTAACTTGCCTGCTAATTAACATCAAACTTAAATATAATTAATTCTTCTTTATCATCTCTAGATTGACCCTTCTTTAGAACTCTCTTCTTTCTCTTCTCTTTTCTTCTCTCTAAAAAAATATATATAATAAAATAGAAATAAAAAATATGTATTTTATATCAAAAAAAATTTACACATTGGGGTTGCACTAGCATATGCAAGGTAGAAGATCGCTATTACCAGACCAAGTTGAACCCAATCCTAAAATTGAATGATTGATTCATATAAAACCAAAAATTCAAATGGTGAAAATCATGGAGAACCACCTAGACAAATGAAGGAATATTTTATTCCTTCTACCTATAACCCATCGACTTGTATCCACCTATAAGATGTTCCTGCTAGCCATTATGAAATAAAGTCGACCACAATCTTGATGGTTCCATCCTTCTATGGGAACACCAATGAAGACCCTTACAAACATCTGGATGAATTCTTAGAAATCTACTCTATTGTAAAAATTTAGAATTTTTCTAATAATGCCCTTAGACTGATCTTGTTTCCTTTCTCATTAAAAGATAAAGCCAAGTATTAGCTTGGCACAATAGGAAAATCAGTTCAAACATGGCCAGAGATGCAACATAAATTTCCTAAGAAATTTTATCTCATAGGTCGAACCAACACTATGAGAAGAGCTATCACTAGATTTGCTCAGCTTCTAGGAGAATAAATTTATGAATCGTAGAAAAGACTTAAGAAACTTCTTAGAAAATATCCACACCATGGTCTATCTAAGTGGCAAATTGTCCAGACTTTCTACGAAGGGTTAGGAGAACAATACAGGCAAATGGTAGATGCATCCTATGGAGGTGCATTCATGAGCAAAAGTGAGGATGAAGCTTACACACTATTTGAAACTCTAAGTGAAAATTCGATTAACCATGCCTCACTATCTTCTTATGAAAGATCAATTTCTCATCAAAAATGAGTAGGAATGTATGAGATCAAACATCCAGAACCTAGTTCTAGGGCCAACCTAGACCTAATAGACCAAAAAATAGATAAAATCGATCTTATTGCCCAAAAATTAGATCAATTCCTAAACCTCGATCAACAAACTCCTGTACAATACACACCACCTTCCAATTATCAGGAGATTTGTTCTATTTGTGCTAGCCCAACCCATAGTGTGAGTAAATGTCCTACGGCTACAAAATTTTCATCCTTCATCTAAGAACAAGTTCAAGCTGCTCAAGGTTACTCCAAACTGATTAATGACCCATTTTCAAACTCATATAACCCAAGCTCGAGAAACCATCCTAATTTTTCTTAGAAACCACAACAGACTCAGGCTCAAACTCAAACTTCACCAGTGCAAAATTATTAGAATAGACCCCAATACCAGAACTATGCTTATAATAGAGGTCAGCCTAGTCAGCCTTCCCAGCCACCATATTATAATCAGCCCTCATACCCATCTCTTTAACAGACCAATCTAGCCGATGATCGATTAGCCAGCTGCAATAATTAATCCTATCTCAACAACAATCCATCATCAGGCTAGAAGCTCAAATAGGATAATTAGCTAAGCCTAACATGAGGAGAGAACCAAGTTAGTTACCAAGCCAATCGATTATCAATCCTAAAAATAATCCATCCAATATCCATCAACCACCTAGATTAAGTCATCAATCCATTGTCCCACCTAAGAATCCCCAATTAGAGATTGTCAAAGTAATTTTTGAACTTTGAAGTGGTAGGATTCTTTAGGACCCATACCAGGATTAGGTGATAGGGACTAGTACCGATGCTAGCCAAGAAAAAAATTCAGAAAAAAAGGTTAGTACTAAAGCAAACCACATAAAAGAACCCGAGCCTAGAACCAGTATTGATACTATTCTAATGAGATAGATAAAGAAAAGAGGAGAATAGATGAGTTACCCGAGACATATAAATCCAAAGCCTCATTCTCTCAAGCCTTAAAAGCAGGCTCGTCTCATAAAAAGTAAGAAAAATATAATGAGGAGTTAATGAAACTATTTAAACTAGTGCATATTAATCTACCCATCCTCGATGCAATTCAACATGTCCCAGCCTACGCTAAATTTATCAAAAAACTTTGTACTCAAAAGCGTGAGCCACAAACTAAAAGAATTATATTGTCTGAGGATGTAAGTGTAGTCCTGTTAGATCCATTGCCTTAGAAAATGGAAGATCCTGGTGCTTCATTAATTTCATGTGTTATAGGAGGCATAATCCCAAGCATTATTAGACTTAGGAGCTAGTGTGAACCTACTTCCGAAAAATCTAGGATAGGAGAACTTAAACCAACATTAGTTATTTTGCAACTAGCCGATAGATCAATAAAAACACCATGTGATCTAATTGAGGATGTTTTGATTAGAGTTGATAAATGTTATTTTCCAGTAGACTTCCTCTTGCTCGATATGGAATCATCCCAAGAGCTGAACCAAAAACCCATAATTTTAGGTCGACCATTCCTAGCTACTGCCAATGCTAATATCAATTATAAGAAAGAAGCCATGGACATTTCTTTTGGGGATCAAAAGATAAGAATAAATGTTTTTAATGCCTCTAAGCACACTCAAGAGGAGGAAGACTACTTTGTAATCGATCAAATAGATAGTTGAGTCTGATTCCTCAGATTTACTCAAGAACGATCTTCTAAATAAACTTGTCAAAGAAATCCTAGATCAGGAGGTGAATGTTCTATTTGATTCACCTCATCCATCACATACATTACCTTGGTCAATGAAAATTGAGACCTTACCTGAGAAAAAAATTGAACCATTACGACCTTCAATTCAGGCCCAGCCATAACTTGAACTAAAACCTTTACCTGAAATACTTAAGTATGTATTTCTATGATCATAAAAAACTCTACCAGTGATCATTGCTTCTGATCGAACTCCTAAATAGGAAGACTAGTAATAGATGTTTTGAAAACATATAAGCAGGCCATAGGTTGGACCGTCGCCAATTTAAAAGACATTAGTCCATCAATATGTATGCACAATATTTATACTGAAGATAATGCCAAACCAACTCAAGAAATACAAAGATAGCTCAACCCTAATATGCAAGAAGTAGTTAAGAAAGAGATAATTAAATGGTTAGATGCGGATATTATTTATCCTATTTCTAATAGCCACTAGGTGAGTCCTACACAAGTTGTTCCAAAGAAATTTGAACTCACAATTATCCAAACTGACCATGGGGATCTAGTACCTATACAACTTTCGACTGGATGGCATGTCTGTATAGACTATAAAAAACTCAATACAGCCACCTAAAAAGATCACTTCCCATTACCCTTTATTAACCAAATCCTGGAAAGACTAGCTGGCCAACAATACTTTTATTTTCTAGATGGATACTTGAGATATAATCAAACAGCAATCTACCCAGGAGATCAGAAAAAGACCATCTTCACATGTCCCTATGAAACTTTTGCTTTTCATAGAATGCCTTTTGGATTGTGTAATGCACCGACAACCTTTCAAAGGTGCATGATGTCAATATTTTTGGATAGGATAGGAGATTTCTTAGAAATATTCGTGGATGACTGTTTGGTCTTTGAAGAATCTTTTGAGTATTGCCTCAACAATTTCAAGAGAATTTTGTAATGATGTATTGAGGCAAATTTAGTTTTAAGCTGGGAAAAGAGCTACTTCATGGTTCAAGAAGGGATTGTGTTAGGACATATAGTATCTAAAAGAGGGATAGAGGTTGATAAAGCAAAAGTTGACTTAATTTCTAAACTACCTCCACCCACTTCTGTTAAACAAATTTGATCTTTTCTTGGCCATGTAGGATTCTACCATTGCTTCATCAAAGACTTTTCTAAGATATCTCACCTACTGTGTAATCTACCTGCTAAGGATGTTCTTTTTAACTTTGATGAAGAGTGTCTTAAAGCTTATGAATTCTTGAGGAAAGTTGTGACCAAAGCCTCAATCATTCAACCTCCAAATTGGTCACTACCTTTTGAAATCATGTGTGATGCTTCAGACCTTACTGTAGGAGCTATCTTGGACCAAAGGGTAAACAAATATCCTATAGTGATCTATTATGCTAATAGAACTCTGAATGAAGCATAAATAAATTATACTACAACTATAAAAGACTTACTAGCCATAGTGTTTGCCTTAAAAATATTTAGGTCATGTCTATTAGGATCAAAAATTATGGTATATTCAGATCATTCAGCTTTGAGATACCTGATCTCAAAGAAAGATGCTAAACCATGACTAATCGATGGATCTTATTACTATAAGAATTTGATATAGAAATTCAAGATAAGAAAGGATCTGAAAATGCTGTACCAGACCATCTATGTAGGATCCTAGTCAAAGATACTGAACCTACATTAATCAAAGAATCTTATTTAGATGAACAATTGTTGGTAGTTTCGCATGTAAAGGCTCCTTGGTTTGTAGATATTGTAAATTATTTAGTTGTAGGATAAATTCCTAATGGCTGGTCTAAGAATGAAAAAGATTGGTTTTTTGCTCAAATCAAATATTATTTTTGGAAAGATTTTGAGCTTTTTAGAATTTGTGCTAATCAAATCATTCATAGATGTGTTCCTAAGTCTGAACAATTGAGTATCTTACAATTCTGTCATACCCTTGCTTGTGGAGGACATTTTTTTGAAACAAAAACTATGACCAAAGTATTGCAAAGTGATTTTTACTAGCCTACATTATTTAAGGATGCCTATATTTTTAGCCAAGAGTGTCTTAAATGTCAGGCCTTAGGAAATATTTCAAAGAAAGACATGATGCCATTAAACCCTATTTTGATAGTTGAAATTTTTGATGTGTGGAGAATTGATTTTATGGGACCTTTTCCACCCTCCAATGGTTTTGAATACAGTTTGGTAGCTGTCGAATATGTTTCTAAATGGATTGAGGCAATGACATCATGAACCAATGATCATAAAGTAGTCTTAAAATTTGTTCAAAAGAATATCTTTTCTAGGTTTGGATTTTCACGTGCCATCATTAGCAACGGAGGTACCCATTTCACAAACTACCAATTCCGAATGTTGTTACAAAAATATGGGGTGACACATAAGATAGCTACACCATACCATCCGCAAACAAGTGGCCAAGTAGAAGTATCCAATAGGGAGATTAGGAATGTCTTACAAAAGACTATTAGGTCGGATCAAAAAAATTGGTCAGATCGATTAGATGATGCATTATAGGCCTATAGGATAGCTTATAAAACCCCTATTAGAATGTCTCCTTATAGATTGATCTATGAAAAAGCATGTCACCTTTCGGTAGAACTTGAACATAAAGCATATTGGGCAATAAAGCAATTAAATTTTGATCCAAATCAAGCTAGTTCTAATCGGATGTTACAATTGACCGAATTAGATGAATTAAGGCAAGAGGCTTATGAAAATTCAAAAATCTACAAAGACAAAATGAAAGCCTTTCATGATAAAACACATTTGAAGAAAAAACTTTGAGCCAAATCAATAAGTCTGGTTATTTAACTCAATGCTTCGATTATTTCCTAGAAAGTTAAAATGTAGATGGGATGGACCTTATATAGTCAATCAAGTGTGCCCACATGATGTAATTAAACTCTATGATCCTAGATCTAAGAATTTTTTTAAGGTAAACGGTCAAAAGCTTAAACCATATATTGAAGGGATATCATTAAATCGAACCATTGATCAAACAATATTAATGGACCCATAATGAATTGAGCTACATTGTGTCTGGCTGAAGATAATAAACTTAGCGCTTGTTGGAAGGCAACCCAATATTTAGTTTTCTTGCATCTAATTTTAGTTTATTTCTTTTTCGATCATCTTGAATAAAGTTGGAGGGAGAGCTTAAATTTTCAAAGGCACGTGCTAGATAAATATTTTTTTTTACTTTTTACACCTTTCTATTTTTCTTTCTCTATTGAGGATAATGTCGATTAAGTTGAAGGATAGAAAAATATACAAAAAAATAAAAAAAATAATAAAATTTTTAAAAAAAATTAAAAAAATAAAAAATAATAATAATAAAAACTTTTGAATAAATCATATTTTAGGAAAGAAAATCTTGGGTAAAATAGACTAGAAAAAATAATAAAGTTAGAAAGTATTTGCTAATGAAGAAGTAGATTAGTTGGTCAGACTTTTAGTAGCCTACTTAGGTCATTTAAAGGCTATCAGCACTTCAAATTGTACATACACACTAATGAGGTAAAGTAAGTGATGATTATAAGACCAACTGAGGATTCAATTATCACTAAAAAATTGGTGATTAATATATATTCTAATTAAAAAACTTAAATTTAAGGAAAGAGCTACCTGCCCAAAATAAAAGTATGAAAGATGGAGTATATATGGATTGTCCTAAGCTTAGTAATTGGGTCTCTGCACCTAAGTCAAGTGTTGAGATTTACATCAAATGATGGAGGAAAGGCCAGGATGCTCAACATGTAAAAAAAAAGAAAAAAAAGAAGAGAGGCAGTGTGAAAGCTACCTTAATTCATGCACTCACCATTGGGGGTGTATAAAAAATTAACCAAAATAAGTGGTAATAGAAGATACATTTGTCCTTTAAATTAACATCCAAATACTAAGTTAGACTTCACAAACATAAGTGCTGGAGATCTTTGGATGAATTCTAAAAGAAGTTTTTCATTAATCTGACCATAAAATTTACTTCTGAAACTCAATACTTAGTGATACTGTCCAAACTTTTGATCTTAAATCCTAAAGCTATTTTTGTGGAGGATCTCAATGAAACATGGTAATTAATCTGAACTAGTATGATATTGCTAAGGGACTAGCAATGAGTAAGTTGGGGGGTATGATAATATAACAAATTTATTAATAAAAATATTAATTTATTAATTAATTTATACTTATTTTTAAGAATTAATATTTTTATTAACCTAAATAAAAAAATAAATTCACTAATAAAAAGATTTTATTTTTTTGGTTATAATGAAATAAATTTGAAATCAATGCAATTTAAAATAAATTTAATATAAATTTTTAAAGAAATTTAAATTTAAATTTAAATTTAAATTTAAAGAAAAAAAAAATGACTCAGTCGGCTCAAGTTGCTGCGCTATATGAAGGAACCAGATCTAGAATTTCGTGGGTATATCTTGAAACTTTTTTAGAATCAGGAAGCCAAAGACTTAAATAAATTAAATATTTATTTAAATAAATATATAAATATCTAGATCTCAGATCTATTATATGATCAAGGCATGATATTAAATCAGAAATTAAAAACATAAAGAAGAAGGAAAGGTTGATCACATCAACCTAGATCTACACTACATCTAATGTAGGTATGAAATCAATAGATCAGATCTATTATCTATGCAAGTTAGATGATCTAACTTACTGATCCGAACTTGAGGATGAAGTCACAAGCAGCACACATGTCCGACCTCTAGGAGTCATCCACACGAGCCTACGAACTCTTATCTAAAGTCCGATGTAGGCAATTAGCACAACATGCTAATACCGTGATAATCCTTCTTCAATGGTTGATCCAATGCTTCCTTCTTCAAAACGTGGACTCTCCAAAATATGAGAAGAAAGAGGAGAGTTTTTTGATCTAAGACTCTCTTAGAAAAAACTCAAAAGAAGGAGAGATGAAGAATAAAATAGCCCTAGAAAAAGACCCTCTTCTTCTTCTCTTTTCTCTCACCTAAATACCTAGTTTGGTGCCTATGGAACCCCCATGCCCAAGGACTCTCTTCCTCTAATTTTTTCATACTAGAAAACTATCCCAAAGCTCTAAATCTCATGAAAATTTTAGCTAAAAATTTATCCAATAAATAGAGAAGAAAAAAGAGTCATTGTCTAGGTCAAAAACTAGATAGGGAATGGTCAAACAGGGCAAGACAAGGGGCACCCAACTCTTGGGTGCCTCCTCCATAATTATTGGCATGGACCAGCAAGAGAGGGTGCACAAAAAAAAGGTTTCTCATGTGGAATAAGATAAGAATTAATAATAGAAAGGGTGGCACTCAAGGAAAGTTGTTTTGGTCAACAAAGATTCTATCTCATAGAATCCTAAAGCAAAACTAACTCCCCCTTTGACTTGGTCTTCCAACAAATTTCCTTATGAGAAAAGAAGGGAGAGAGGGGCATGCATGAACATCAGGGAGAGGATATCTCATGCACAAAATAAAGAAAAGCGAGCGTGGGGTGTGTGGGCTAAGGTGGTGCAAGGTTAGGGAGTCCTAGTCACACTAGGACTCTTGTTTTGACTTGGTCAAACAAGGTCTTTTAATCAAATAAAATCAAAAGTAAACCAACTCAATTAAATAAGACCCTAATCCATTTAAAGGTTTAATTAAATTAGATTTAATTTTAATTTAATTTTTTAATCAAATTAGAAAATTGGGTTGACCCGAGTCCTAGTTAGACTAGGACTAGTTCTACCTTACACTTGGCTTATCCAATAAGTCAATTGAACTTGATCCAATCAAGCCCAAACAAAATCTAATTAAATCATACTTAATTATACTTAATCTTAGCCCTCTGGTTTAATCAAATTAAGCCAATTAGTAAATTAATTGCTAATCGATCCTTCTACAATACTTGCACTAGGTTAAACACCAATCGTATTGATTGTTTAATACTAGAACGATTCTTAATCATTGATCAACCATTCAATCATATCATGAGCTCTAATGTATATAACCTCATAGATCCAAATCTAAGCCAGTAGCATAGAAATAGATTTCTATACCAATCAAAGTGATCATTTAGCAATGGTACCCGACGGTCGGATAGGTCGAATGTGTAGAACAACATCCTTAGAACCCATGTGGATATAGTTTTCATATAATTCATCCCCTTGACCAAAATGCTCGTAGGATACCTCAGAGTTCAACTATCAACTCTGATCAGATTGTTCAATGTGTTTTTCAAAATATCAAATCCATCTAATGGATTATCCTGGTCAGGGTTTTGCTATATTGAAATATAGTGATACATTCTTTTCCAACTCTTGGAGTGGTCAATCCCATCTTGATCACACTCTGACTTCATAAATACTTGACTGTGCCCAGAAGCCTTCCATTATTGAATTAGAAATTTAGTTAGTCTGGTACCAAAGTATAGTGAGTTGCTTATAGGTCACTGAGATGATCTCAGGTCAAAGGGATATTTATACCTATATCCCATCAAAGACATTCTCGATAGCAGAATGCTCTAGAGTCGGTCATGTTCAATGATGATGTACCTATACATCTCACCTACATGCCATACCAGTATCTCTACACTCTTTGGTTAGGAGGACAATCAACCTATATGGCATATAGCGACCTATGCTCGATAGATGCTATCATCCTTATTAACAGCCTATCAATTAGTTGTCAATAAATTTAAGGACTAATCGATAAATCCTCTCTTTATCGAAGCTAAATAGTCCGAAGAACTTCATCACAATAATGAAGTTCGTTACAAGATGAATACTTGTGATGAAAAATGCCAAAAATATATTTTATTTATTAATGAATCAATTACAAATATAAAGTAGCTTAACTATCAATAGGCTGAAGATTGGCTTTGGAATACATTTCCCAATAAGTCCCACTTGTCCTAAATCCACTCGGCATAGTATCTAATATCCATCTTTGACTTATGGTTGTCGAACTCCTTTATTATCAGGGCTTTAGTGAATGGGTTGGCTAGGTTCTCCTTTCCATCTATCTTCTAAAGGTTGATGTCACCTCGATCCATGATCTCTCAGATCAGGTGAAAGCGGTGCAATATGTGCTTCATCCACTAATGTGCCTTCGATTCTTTTGCCTGAGTAGAGCAGGACCAGACCATCAAGGAAGGGTGCTACTCTAAGATCGGTGATAAACTTCCTCAACCGCATAGCTTTCTTTGCAGCAATTGATGCTATCACGTACTCTATTTCGTAATCAGATTCTGCCATAGTATGCTGCTTGAAACTCTTCCAGTAAATGGCTCCACCATTCAGAGTAAAGATATATCCTGACATGTTTCTGCTGTCATCATGGTCAGATTGAAAGCTGGAGTCTTTAAATCCCATAAGTTTCAGATTTGACTCATCATAAACCAACCATTGATCCTTAGTATTTCTTAAATACTTGAGTATGGCTTTAACCACTTTTCAGTGGTTTTCTCTAGGGTCGGATTGGTATCAACTCACTACTCCTAGTGAGCATGCCATATCTGATCTCGTACATGTCATGACATACATGATAGATCCCACTGTCGAAGCATATGAGACTCTACTCATGCACTCTCTCTTCAGGAGTTGTCAGACAATCCTTCTTAGAAAGAGAAATTTCATGGCCTATCGAGAGATAGCCTTTTTTGGAATTCTCCATGCTGAATCTCTTCAGCATAGTATC
Source organism: Cocos nucifera (assembly GCA_006176705.1). Taxonomy (NCBI): domain Eukaryota; kingdom Viridiplantae; phylum Streptophyta; class Magnoliopsida; order Arecales; family Arecaceae; genus Cocos; species Cocos nucifera. The sequence goes on from QRFJ01002903.1 coordinate 106,793, forward strand.
TATGTACGTGGACTGGGATAATCCAAGCATCCTTTTAGATCTATCCCTATAAATCTTCATCCCTAGGATGTAGGATGCTTCACCTAAGTTCTTCATGGAGAACTGTAATGACAACCAAACTTTTATTTTCTGCAGTGCGGGGATGTCATTTCTGATTAAAAGAATGTCATCCACGTATAGAATAAGAAATACCACTGCTGGACCATTTATCCATTCGTAAATGTAGGATTCTTCTCCATTTTTAATGAAGCCATATATTTTGATCACTTTATCAAAATGCATGTTCCAATTTTGAGATGCCTGCTTCAGTCTATAAATGGATCTCTGAAGCCTGCACACCTTGGACTCGTCTATGGATGTGAACCACTTAGGTTGTATCATATACATCTCTTCGATCAACTCTTCATTCAGAAAAACTATTTTCACATTCATCTGCCAGATCTCATAGTCTAGATGGATAGCAATTGCAAGTATAATCCGAATAGACTTAAGCATTACCACAGGAGAGAAACATCTCATCATAGTCAATACCATAACGTTGATGATATCCCTTGGCAATCAGATGGGCTTTATAGGTCTCCACCTTTTCGTCTGTGCCTCTCTTCCTTTTGAAGACCCATTTACACCCAATGAATTTAACCCCTTCAGGTGGGTCAACCAATGTCCACACATCATTGACCTTCATGGACTTCATTTTGGATTTTATGGCCTCAAGCCATTTCTCAAAATCAGGTCTCTACATAGCATCCATATAGGTGATCGAATTCTCATCATTTTCATTGAGTTCGATGGGATCACCATCCCGGACCAAGAAACCATAATATCTATCCGACTGATGCGGTACTCTATCAGATCGCCTTAATGGTGCAGGTACACTAGGCTCTAGATTTAATCTAATCGAATCTAATTCTAGTTCAACTATAGGTGTCAATTTTTCTACCTGTTGATCTTCCTCAAGTTCAATCTTAGAGGTAATAGTTCCTTCACCAAGAAACTTCTTTTTCAAAAATATTGCCATAAGGCTGACGAACACCTTTTGTTCTTCAGCATGATAGAAATAGTAACCCCTACTTTCTTTGGGATACCCTATAACCATACACTTATCAAACTGGGGTCCAAGCCTATCTATATGCAAATGTTTGACATAGGCCGAACAACCCTAAACCCATAGGTGTGAGAGTGTAGGCCTACGCCCGGTCCATATCTTATATGGAGTCTTTGCGATAGATTTACTCAGTACATTGTTTAATATATAACATGCAGTCTCAAGATCATAACCCCAAAATAAAATAGGCAGACTAGCAAAATCCATCACTGATCGAACCATGTCCAATAAAGTTCGATTTCTCCATTTCGATACACCATTATGCTGTGGTGTCCCAAGAGTAGTCCACTATGAGAGAACCCATTCTCTCCTAGATATGTCAAGAACTCACTAGATAGATATTCACCTACTCCATCCGATCAAAGTATTTTAATATTCTTTTCAGTTTATTTTTCTACTTCACTTTGGAATCTTTTGAAAATTTTAAATGAATCTGATTTATGTTTCATCAGATAAACATATCCGTACCTGGATAGATCATCTATGAAAGTTATGAAGTAGAAATATCCATCTCTGGCACCTTTGCTCATTGGTCCACATACATTAGTATGTACTAAACCTAAGAGCTCAGTAGCTCTTTCACAGTTTCTAGTAAAAGGTGACTTGGTCATTTTCTCAAGAAGATCGGACTCACAGGTTGGAAGTGATTCACAATCACTGACTTCGAAAATTTTCTCTTGGGTCAACCTATTTATCCTATTCTTGTTAATGTGACCTAGCCTACAGTGCCATAGGTAGATGTCAGAGATATTATCTAATCTAGGGTGTATTTTAAAAGTGTACATTACACTCACAGGCTATGATAAAATATAAATACCATTTCTTTATTATCCTTACATTATGATATCACAATAATCTCTCTTTATTAATAAATAATAACCATCCCTGGCAAAAAGGCTAATAAAGATTATATTCATCAGAAAGAAAGGACAATAATGACATTCATTTAAAGAAATGATATTAGTGTCGAGAATAAGTTCAATTATTTTCAAAGCTAGAACTGGAACAGACCTTCCATCTCCGACATTCAGGAATCGCTCATTATTCTCAAATCTTTTACTAATTTGAAGTTCTTGCAATGTATTACAAAAATGGACTAGACTTCCAGTATCCAATACCTAAGTAGAAGTACCATAAATAGAAAAATTACAAGGTGTTATCATATAACATCCTTTATCAGTAACTACTTTCTCATCTCTCTTATTCAGCCTGTTGGGGTCATTAAAATAATGATACTGAGGATAGTTGCTCTTCTAATACCCCTACTTCTTACAATGGAAGCACTCTTCCTGATCTAGATTATTTTTGGACTTTATGTTTAAATTGAGCACAGAGGCCCCAGCACGAACCACTTCGTGCTGCTGAACAACATTCAACTTTTGATACTTATTATCGAAGTTCGATCCCATAAGTTAATCACTGTCTAACAGTGAATGAAATAACTGTGGTAAGGGTTTAACTGCATAAAGAAGAATAAAAAATTTAATTAGTAATTGATTCATTAAATCTAAAGATTTGAACTTTAATCAAAAGGTTTCTTTCACTATTTATTCAAATTGGTAGCCTCTACATCCAATCCAAGGAATTATCATAATTCCTTAATGGATACTAGAATTCACATAGACTGTACACGAGCCCAACTTTGGTTGACCCACCCATGTACATCTAAGGATACGTTCATAACCAATTGTTTCTCCAAACAACTTTTAGTAATTAAATTTTGCCCCAGCCCCTGATCAGTTAACTTTAGCCTTCTCAGAAAAGGGTCCAATTAGGTCCAACCATTAACATGACCATACTTTACCAATCTAACTAATAAATGATCAGGCCTAACTTTGGTTGGAACACCTGACCACCATTTAGAAAGATGTATCCAAGAGATCTGATGCATGCTAATTTATAGCTATGGCAAGTGTACCAGTCGATCAAGTAATAAAGTGAATGAGTAGAGTATCGTCCCTAGAGGATTGGAAAATAAGTACTGAAAAGCTCTTTCCTATGCTTTATTTAGAAGATCGATTTATGAGAATAAGAAATTAAAGAAAATAAAAAACATAATTAAAAGTTTTTAATTAAATAGAGAGAGTGTAAATTATTAGGGTTTTAAATTCAAGAGTAGTGGATTACTAAGGCAATCGGTTCACCAACTCAGTCAATACAAAACTCAGATTTTTAGATTAATTTTATTTCATGTGACGGTGGAGTCTCCTAATTTATTCACTACCCTTTGGTCCAGGCATAGCAAAACTATTAATATTTATTAATTATCCTTTGGTCCAGGTATAATTTAAATAAATATTAATGCATTAGGTTTTGTGAAACCCTCTAATTAAAATACGCTGCGTCCAAAGCGCACTAAAATTTCCGCATGCATATGAATTCTAATTTGATTCATAATACAAGGTATATAATCAAGAAGCATTAACATAGATGTACTTGGTCCGTAACATCTATGTTCATCAGATCAATTAGAAGATGGCCAGTAATCTAAAAGCATTAAGATCAGATTTATATACTCCTCATGAATAAAATTTAAAAATAAATCATACTAAATATTGCATCAAAAGAGTGGCTACACCTTAGCCTTAGTAAAAATAAAATTTAGTTCATGATAATAAATTCAAAAACATAGCAAATAAAATAAAAAGCATAGAGAAATTAGACTGTTTGATTGCTGAAATTGATTGTCTGCTGCTCTTGATGTGGAGAACTTGGCGAAGAAGAAGAGGCTCCTTGATCGATGTCTTGATCGTCGAAGAAAAATCAAAAAACCCTTTTTGATTTTCTCACAAATCACTTTTTTTTATCTCTCTCCTCTCTCTTTCTCTCTCTCTTTCTCCCTCTCTCTCTTTCTCCCCGTCTCTCTCTTTGTCTCTCTCTAATTCCTATTTTTTTCACGACAACCATAGGTTTTTATAGATAAAGAATTTGATTTTCTCCCAAAATCCATCAAAAACTAGGTTTAAGACTCCCAAAACAACTCAAATTAAGATCTGGATAATTCTGGCCATTGGATGGTGATCAAACGGTCCAAAAACCACTCAAAAACCCCTTAAAATAATCCAGATCAAGTCGGATTTAATGCCAACCGTTGGATCGACCGTTGGATCAAATCTGGGCCATCCGATCGCGTTGAAAGAAGCCTTTTGATCTATTGTTTAATGTCGGGATGAATATCAGCCGTTGGATCTCGATCGGGAGCTGCGGATGCCGTCCATCAGCGCCTTCTTTTCCACCGTCCGATCAAGCTTCAGTGAAAACCATCCGTTGGATCAGCCAGAATTCCCAAATTGCCCTCCGTGGACCGTGCACGAGCCCGGTGTTGCATGGACCACCGCGTTCTTCAGCCAATCAGAGCGCGCCTCTTTCTATGAAATTTCCAAAATACCCTTCAGATGGTCCATCGTGCACCACGAAAAATGCTGACGTCAGCGTTGCGTCGGTTGTTTTTTTTTTTTTTTTTTTTTGAAATTCAATTCTGGGCTCGTTTGAAGTCCGTTTTGCCTGAAATTTTTTTCATCTGAACCAGAAAAATAAGATCTTCACATTGGTGGCCTTCTTTCCTACATAAGATTAATAAAAGTATCAATTTCTAATAAAATAGATTAATTTATTTTATAATTTAATACTTTTATTAGTATATTTTTACCACTTATCACACCCCCAACTTAGTCATTGCTAGTCCCTTAGCAATGTTTTATTTAATACCATGTTTCAATAAGATTATCCATCACAAAGATAAAATATAGGATTAAAGGTCAAAAAGTTTAGAAAATACTGCTAACTAAGCATTGAGCTTCAGAAGCAAATTTTTCAGTCAATACAATTAAAAACTTTCTTAGAGTACATCAAAGATCTATAGCACTTATGTTCGTGATGACTAACTTTAGCATTTTAGTATTAAATTAAAAGAACAAAAGTATCTTCTCTTATCACCTTATTTTGGTCAATTTTCTATACATTCTCAATTTTATACTCATGAATTAAGGTAGCTTTCACACTGCCTTTTCTTTTTTTTTTTTTTTTTTTTTTTTTTTACTGTGCTGAGCATCCTGGCCTTTTCTTCACCATTTTACGTAAATTTTCATACTTGACCTAGGTGCAGAGACCCAGTTACTAGGCTTTGGGCAATCCACATATACTCTATCTTTTGCACTTTATTTATAGGCAGGTAGCTCTTTCCTTAAATTCAAGTTTCTTTGATTAGAATGTATATTAATTACCAATTTTCAGTGATAATTGAATTCCTCAGTTGGCCTTATAATCAATACCTACTTTGCCTTGTTAGTGTGCATGTGCAATAAAAAGTGCTAATAATCTTTTAATGGAGAGAGATTATGCATTCGAGTCGAGTAGATGTAAGAGAGAGCCGTCGATTGTGATTGCGTATCTGCAAACTTATCTTAGACACCAAATTATTGAGATAGAACCAATTGGGTTAGCCTACAATCCAAACTCTAACCACTGAGCCTAATTAGGTCTTAGCTTGATCAATCACTCACGTGACTCGATCTTGACCCAGACTTAATCCTATTAGGCTGGTAAATTTAAGCATTATTGATCTCATCTAACCAACTCTTGATTCGGTTTGATCAACCGCTAGACCTAATTGAGCTACCCAAGTCCGAATCCAGATTTATGAATATGTCTTAGATCTAAAATTCTTAATTTTAGACCTAATTGATATTTCATAAACTTAATTCTTAATTAAGTTAGGATTCTTAAACAAAACATGTAAAAAGATCCTACAATTTCAGGATCTAGGATTTTATAGAAAGTAAGTTTTCAATTTTTGATTAAGAAGGAATGCGTAGCATTCCTACACATCATAAGAACACCCCATCGAATGGGAGGAGAGGGTCTTTAAGCTCTACTTTGTTCTTATAACCAGATAGCTAAGGAGAATGCCTTAAATCAGAAAAAACAACCTATATCTCAA
>QRFJ01002903.1:113181-163477 GCA_006176705.1 Cocos nucifera
AGCTAAGGAGAATGCCTTAATCAGAAAAACAACTAATCTACAAAAATAAATTTGATCTAAGCATATATCTCATATAAAAAATAAATCTAATTAAAACATATTTTTGTATATATCACATATATCATGCATGCATATTTTTCAGATCTAAATTATCTCATAATCATCTAAAAAATTAAATTTAAATTTGATCATATCAAATAAAATTTAATCTAGACCTATTTGCAGAACTATTCTACAACTAGTCTAAACATGCAACTATCATATCTCATATGAACAATTAATTTTATTTTATTTTTTATTTTTAGATCTAATTATAATATTTATAATATCAAAAAATAGAAAATAAATAGATCTAAAAATCACTTTTAATCAAACAAAAATTATGATCAAACTAGACTACACATAGAATAATTCTATTCCAAGTCTAGTTATGTATCTCATAAATATTAGATCTAAATTAATTTATTTTGATTTTTTATTTTTTTGATTTTAGATCTAATCATATCTCATGTGATATCTAAAATCACTAATTAATCAAAATAAATCAGATCCAAAAAAAAATTTATAAGAACTTGGCTTTGATACTAGTTGAAGGAAAAATTTTGATTTTTCGGATCAGGTTTGTTCAGATCTGATTGGATCGAGAGGCATATTTCAAAAAATTTCCTCTTAGATCTAGATCAGATTTGACATTTTTTTAGATCTAATTTATAATCTAATAATTAAGAAAATAAAACTAAATTAATTCTAAATTAATTTTTACCTTGATCTTGGGTAATCTGATTACCCGTTGATGATCCTGCGGATGCTCCGAGGTTCTGGATCTAGCCATGCAAGCGCCTGGCCTCTATCGGTATCCACTCAGGCTAGATCTAGAGATCTTCTTCTTCTCTTTCTTTTTTCCAAAAATCAAATCTGGATCTAATTTAGAGGATCTTCAAAACTTCATCTGAAGATCGCCCGTCGTCTTTGTAGCAGTGTTGCCTTCTTCCTTTTTCGTCAGCCTTCCCTTTCCTGACTCGCACTAATCTGAAGGCCCAACTTCCTTGGGTGTGGAGAGGAGAGAGAGGGTCAAATGGTGGCATGGAGAAAGGAGAGGGGCACCCTTAGGGCGTGGCTTGAAAGAGGAGATCTCAAAAGTGGGTGCAGATAGGGTCTTTTTATAGACTCTACTGCGCCATGCAGTGCTGCATCACCCCGACCAATCACATTGCTTCATGCAATCAGATCTAAATCTGATTGGTGGGATGACATCACCTGATCCAATCAGATGAGAGATCGATAGGTTCATTCTTAGATGGTGCCTAAGACTGGTCAAAGTAGATATCCAAGGGCCACCTAAGTAGAAACCAAGAAGCAACCTGGAGTCCCATCCATGTGGGACTCCAGCATCCCTATCCATGGGCGCATGCCATCCTAGGCATGCACCCCCTTCTTTCCAATTTCTAGAGTGGGGACAAGTCCCTATCTGTTCTCCAATAAGTGCGTGATACATGGGCAGATGTCCAAGGGTCAAAGGTCAATGTTTGACCAAGTCAAAGTACAAGAATTAGCAGGTGACAAAAAATGGTAGGTGTTGTCTCAAATTTATCTCATAAATTAAGACACTCCTTTTCTGACTTGGACAAGCTCCAGTCAGATTAGATAAATATACCTGAGTGAGTACAACTCATTTGGCTTAGTCGAGATAACTTTTAAGATAGAAAAAGAAGAATATTAGGCTCAATCGTATGCCAGCATGATTTCCTTGAACCTAATTGAGTCTTATTCAAATCAACTGAATTGGGTTAGTCCAATTGATGATATCCAAATCCAAACCCTTATTTGTATGACCTAGTTAGGTTCAGTTCTATATGGTAATGGGATATGTCATGATCTCCATCATCGACATCATCGAAACTCCTTTTGATGGATTAGAATTCTTCTGATTCAGACAACTTAGAATGATCGATCACCTAAATCATTCTTAGTTGCTCCCAAAATCTACCAGTGACACCTAGCAGCATATAGTGGCAACCCATCAAAATTGAAAACAAACTTCTCGGTGTAGCTACTTGTGTGATTAAGTTCTTCTATCTTGAGCCTTGATCAGATTAGGGTTAAGGTGAACTCGCCAAACCCTAATTTCTATCATATGATTTAATCATTCGATTCAAGTCCGATTTGTGAAAATCTTAATAGAAACTCTTTCTATTATTTCACTCTCTACCATGGCCATGGGCTTATGGACTTGATTCTCATGATCATCATAGGGCTGCTCCTCATCCACCAAGGTAGATAGATTTCATCTTGGTGTAATCCAATTCCTACAATGAACATGCTATAGCCAACATATACCTCAGGATTTTGAATGGCTAGGAGACTGAGTCATGGTATAGTCAAACTATAACACCCTCAAGGTGAACTACCGATGCATCTTAGGTTAAAGAACCAGACACATCACTACAGCATCAAGTCAGTCATTGACGAGAAGGTAGACTTCCTTATGACTACTCGAGGTGGTCACGTTCAGTGCCCTCATTCTCTAACGAGTATCTGTACTCTCGATTTGTGTCTCTATACCGTAGACCTAAAACTCATCTACTATAAAGAAGCGATTGTACACTAACCTACTGGATCGATCACCATCCTCATGATGATCCTACGATCAGGAGCATTTTATGAGTTGATAAATAAAAATTCATGTCTTAAATTTTTAACTCTTGAAAATATGAATTATCATTACCATTAACTCAAGATATGTATCACAGACACTAAATACACTTATATGGTAGAGAATAATCTATTTTATTATTTATAGTCAAAATTATAATTTTGTCTTTAGAAGTGTATTACAAGTGTCAGCCAATTCTGGCTTCTAGGGCACACATATCTAATACTAAATTAGTCACACTGATTTACCTAGCTGACATGGGTCAACTCAAATTGTCAAGTGATCTGATCAAAACTCAATGTCACCAAGAAGGCCAGGTAAGTGAGATTGATGGAAGGGTCTGCCAAAGCTTGCCTTAGACACCATCAAAAATGGCCAGCTAAGTGGACTGTCAATTAAAAACCATCGATCATATGTGCCAAACATAGCTTAGACATCAACTGATTTAATTAGTCGTGATTAGATCAACCTAATAGTTCAAGCTAGACCTCTTAGCCAAGAATCAAGTTCATTTGGTTCTTGTTAAAGACATGGACTTGACCAACTATAACTATTATAATTGATCTAGAGAATCCTTGACCTAATCTGAGACAACAATTGATTAGATTTAGTCAATTCTCTAATTAAGTCCATTCTTTAATCTAACCTTAGGTTTAACCCAATTAATGGACCTAATCCCTACTAACCCATTAATCCAATGTGTTATGATTCGTGTCATAGGATCTTCAACTTGCAATCCTAATACCTAATCAAACAACTTCTTAATTCTTAATTAAGTTTTGGGCTGAGGGTTGGAGTTTGGCTTTTTGAAAATGATTATCATATTTATAAAATATTTTTACAACATGGTTCTATCAACCAAGTTGCATATTTGATTCGTAATCAATATTCAAGTAAAATAAATAGGAAACTATTTTAGATCTAATTTAAATAGGTTCATGTAATTGAAATAGTTTCAATAATAATCAATCATGAATCTTTCTAGATCAAATCTAACATATTTATGATGATTAAAATTAGATTCAAATATTTTTAATTAGATCATAAAATTTCTTAGATCAAATTTAAAATGTTATGATCAATATTTTATATCAGCACATACTAGGACAACTTTTCCACTGTAAGGGGTAGACCTTGCAACAGGACAGTCTTATGGCAGTTCATGCATTCTAAAATAATTTATTTTTAGATCTAAAACTATTTTAAATTTATTAAATTATAAGTAAAATTAAATCAATTCTAATAAATTTATGATTAGAGTCAGATCATCACAAACTAGGACAACCTTTTTATTGTAAGTGATAAACCTTACAATAGGACAACCTTATGGCAGTTCACAAGATCTACATTTTTAATTTTAAATTTAATAATTAAATTATGAAATAGATCTAATCTAAGAAATAATCTAAACATGCATAAAAATCATGTAATAAGAACCTAGCCTCTGATACCAATTGAAGGAACTAGACCTAGGATTTCGTGGGTAGATCTTGAAACTTTTTTAGGATCAGATAGCGAAAGACTTAAGTAAATTAAATATTAATTTAAATAAATATATAAATACCTAGATCTCAGATCTATTATAGGATCAAGGTATGATATTAAATTAAAAATTAAAAACATAAAGGAAAAGGAAAGGTTGATCACATCAACCTAGATCTATACTACATCTAATGTAGGTATGAAATCAATAAATCAGATCCATTACCTATGCAAGTTAGATGTTCTAACTTACTAATATAAGCTTGAAGATAAAGTCATGAGCCATACATGCATCCAGCCTCTAGGAGTCATCCACACGAGTTTACGAACTCTGATCTGAAGTTCGATGTAGGAAATCAGCGAAGCATGCTAGTACCATGCTGATTCTTCTTCGATGATCGATCCAATGCTTTCTTCTTTAAAATTTAGACTCTCTAAAATATGACAAGAAATAGGAGAGTTTTTTGATCTAAGACTCTCCTAGAAAAAACTCAAAAGAAGGAGGAGAGATGAAGAATAAAATAGCCCTAGAAGAAGACCCTCTTCTTCTTCTCTTTTCTCTCACCTAGACACCTAGTTTGGTGCCTATGGAACCCCCATGCCTAAGGACCCTCTTCCTCTGATTTTTGTACACCAAAATACTCTCTTAAAGCTTTGAATCTAATAAAAATTTTAGTCAAAAATTCATTCAATAAATAGAGAAAAAAGAAGAGTCCTTGTCTAGGTCAAAAACTAGACAAGGAAAGGTCAAATAGGGCAAGACAAGGGGCACCCAACTCTGGGGTGCCTCCTCCATAATTATTGGCATGGACCAGCAAGGGAGGGTGCACAAAAAAGAGGTTTCTTACATGAAACAAGAGAAGAATTAATAAAATAGGGGGCGGCACTCAAGGAAAGGTGTTTTGGTCAACAAAAATTCTATCTCATAGAATCCTAAAGCAAAACTAACTCCCCTTTTGACTTGGTCTTCCAACAAATTGCCTTATAAGAAAAGGAGGGAGAGAGGGGCATGCGTGAACATCAGGGAAAGGAGATCTCATGCATAAAATAATGAAAAGCGGGTGTGGGGGTTATGGGCTAAGGTGGCGTAAGGTGAGGAAGTCCTAGTCACACGAGGACTCCTATTTTGACTTGGTCGAACAAGATCTTTTAACCAAATAAAATCAAAAGTAAACCAACTCACTTAAATAAGATCCTAAATCATTTAAAAGCTTAATTAAATTAAATTAAATTATATTTAATTTTAATTAAATTTTTTAATTAAATTAGAAAATTGGGTTGACCCGAGTGCTAGTTAGATTAGGACTAGTTCTACCTTGCACTTGGCTTATCCAATAAGTCAATTGGACTTGATCCAATCAAGCCTAAATCAAATCTAATTAAATTATATTTAATTAAACTTCCTCTGGCTTAATCAAATTAAGCTAATTAATAATCTAATTGCTAATCAATCCTCCTGCAACACTTGCACTAGGTTAAACACTAATCGTATTGATTGTTTAACCCTAGAACGATTCTTAATCATTGATCTACCATCCGATCAGATTATGAGCTCTAATGTGTGTGACCTCATAGATCCAAATTTATATTGATAATATAGAAATAGATTTCTATACCAATTAAAGTGACCATGTAGCAATGGTATCTGACGATTGGATAGGTTGAATGTGTAGAACAACATCCTTAGAACCCATGCGGATATAGTTAACATACAATTCATCCCCTTGATCAAAATATTATAGGAGACCTCAGAATTCAACTATCAACTCTGATTAGATTGTCCATATTGTATTTCAAAATACCAAATCCATCTGATGGATTATCCTGGCCAAGATTTTGTTATATTGAAATATAGTGATACATTCTTCTCCAACTCTTGGAGTAGTCAATCCCATCTTGATCGCACTCTGACATTGCAAGTACTTGACTATGCCCAGAAGCCTTTCATTACTAAATTAAAAATTTAGTTAGTCTAATATCAAAGCATAGTGAGTTGCTTGCAGGTCACTGAGATGATCTCGGGTCAAAGGGATACTTATACTTATATCCCATGAAAGACATTCTCGATAGTAAAATGCTCTAGAGTTGGTCACATTCAATGATGATGTACCTATACATCTCACCTATATGCCATACCAGTGTCTCCACACACCTTGGTTAAGAGGACAATCAATCTATATGGCATACAACGACCTATGATCGATAGATGCCGTTGTCCTTATTAACAGCTTATCATTTGGTCGTGAATAAATTTAAAGACTAATCGATAAATCCTTTCTTTATCGAAGCTAAATAGTTCTAAGGACTTCATGTTAGATATGTGTGCCCTAGAATCTAGATTGGTTGACACTTGTAATACACTTCTAAGGGCAAAATTATAATTTTAACTATAAATAATAAATTGGATTATTTTCTATCATAGTGTGTATTTGAAAGTATCTTTGATACATCCCTTGAGTTAATGGTAATAATAGTTCATATTTTCAAGAGTTAAAAATTTAAGATATGAATTTTCATTATTAACTCATAAAATACTTCCAACCATAGGATCATCATGCGAATGGTGATTGATCCGAAAGGTTGGTATATGATCACTTCTTTTGGATAGATGAGTCTTGAATCTATGGTGTAGAGATATTGGAGCAAGAATATAGGTACTCATTAGAGAACAAGGGCACTGAGCGTGACCACCTCGAGCAGTCATGAGGAAGTCTATCTTCTCATCGATGACTGGCTTGAAGCTATAGTAGTGTGTCTGGTTCTTTGATCTGAGGTGCATCGACAATTCACCTTGAGGGTGTTGTAGTTTGACTATACCATAACTCGGTCTCCTAGCCATTTGAAACCCTAAGGTGCATATTGGCTACAGCATGTTCATTGTAGGAATTGGATTACACCATAGGAGATCCATCTACCTCAGTAGATGAGGAGTAGCCCTATGATGATCATGAGAATCAAGTCCATAAGCCCATGGCCATGGCAAAGTAAAATAATAGCTTCTATTAGGGTTTTCACATTGGACTTGAATCGAATGATTAATTCATATGACGAAAATTAGGGTTTGACGAGATCACCTTAACCCTAATCCGATCGAAGCTTAAGATAGAGAAACTTAATCACACAGGTAATTGCATTGAGAGGTTCGCTTTTAGTTCTGATGGGTTGCCACCATATGTCGCTAGGTGTCACTGATAGATTTTGAGAGCAATTAGAATGGTTTGGATGATCGATCATACTAGTTGTCTGAATCAGAAAAGTTTGGATCCATCGGAAGGTATTTCGATGATCTCGATGATAGAGATCATGACATATCCCATTACCATACGGAACTGAACCTAACTAGATCACACAAATAAGAATTTGAATTTGGATATCATTAATTAGATTAATCTAGTTTAATTGATTTGAATAAGATTCAATTAGGTTCAAGAAAATTATGCTAGCATACGATTGAGCCTAATGTTTGCCTTTAACCATCATTAAAGCTTATCTCGACTGAGCCAAATGTGTTTGGGCTCACTCAAGAATTTTTACTTAGTATGACTGAAGCTTGTCCAGGTAAGAAAAGGCTTGTCTTAATTTATGAGATAAATTTGAGACAGCACTTATCATTTTCCATCACCTGCTAAATCTTGTCTTCGGATATTAGTCAAATATTGACCCTGGACACTTAGACATCTGCTCATGTGTCATGTATCCAAATGAGAGAACCTAGGAACTTATGTCCCTGCTAAAAAGCAGATAGAAAGGGGGCGCATGCCTAGGGAGGCATGCACCTCATGAGGATAAAAGATGGTGTCCCATACAGATGGGACTCCAGTTGCTTCAGGGGATTAAATTGTGTGGTGCCAAGAAGACTTGTTTGATCCAGTCTTGGCATCACCTAAGGAGAGTTTTGAGGATCTCTAATTTGATTGGATCAGATGTTGTCATCCCACCAATCAAATTTAGATCTGATTGCACAAAGGATCGTGATTGGCCAAGATGATGTGGCACTAAATGGCGCAGCAGGGTATATATAAATCCTGTCTGCGCCTAGAATTCAATTCTTCTGCCTTTAGCCCATACCACATAGCCCCTCTCCCTCCTTCTCCATGCCACCCTCTGGTCCTCTCTCTCCACTCTATGCCCAAGGGACTTTGGGCATGAAGAAGGTGCGATCCAAGCAAGTGATAAGCGCCAGGAAAGGAAGAAGGCAGTACTGCTATAAGAGACAATGGCTATTCTTCAAAAGCTATTTTGAAGACCTTTAAGATCAGATCTAGATTTAATTTTAGAGGATTGATTGAGAAGGAGAATATCTTTAGATCCTACCTATGTGGATACCTGTAGAGGCCAGGCACTTGCATGGCTACATCCAGAACCTCAAGCAAACATCGGGATCATCATAAGGTAATTGGAATACCCAAAATAAAGATATAATTAAATTAGATTTAATTTTTTTATTTTGATTATCAGATCAATAATATTATATTTGAGAAGTCTCAGATCAGATTAGGATCTTAGAGAAAAATTTTTAAAATATTCCTTCTGATCCAATCAGATCTGAACAAACCTGATCTGAAAAATAGGTTTTTTCCTTCAACTGGTATCAGAGCCAAGTTGCATAATTCATTAGATCTAATTTTAATTTATTTTTGATTCAATAATTAGATAATTTTAGATGTCACATTAGATATTATTAGATCTAAAATTAAAAAATTAAAAATTAAATAATCTAGATCTAAGATGTATGAGATGCATGACTAGACTAAGAATAGAATTATTCTATGTGTAGTCTAGCATGATCATAATTTTAATTTAATTAATTATAATAATTAGATATATTTATTTTCTATTTTTTGATATTATAAATATTAATATTAGATCTAAAAAATAGAAAATAAATTTATTTAATTTATTCATATGAGATATGATAGATGCATGTTTAGACTAGTAGTAGAATAGTTCTACAAAATTTTCTAGAATAAATTTTAATTTGATATGATCAAATTTAAATCTTATTTTTTAGATGTTTATGAGATAATTTAGATCCAAAAATATGTATGATATGATACATGAGATGTATGCAAAATATATTTTTAATTAGATTAATTTTTATATATATGATATATGATGTAGATCTAACTAATTTTGTAGATTTATCATGTTTCTGATTAAGGTGTTCTCCTTGGCCGTCCGATCATAAGAATAAAGTAGGATTTAAATACTCTCTTGTTCCATTCGATGGGGTGTTCTTATGGTGTGTAGGGGTGCTGCGCGTTCGACCTTAATCAGAAATCAAAACTTATTTTCTACAAAACCCTCGATCCTAAAAGCCTAGGATTTTATATACATGTTTTGTTTATAAACTCCAAACTTAATTAAGAATTAAGATTATGAAATATATTAGATCTAAAATTAAGAATTTTCAGATCTAAGACATATTTATAAAATTAGGTTCGGGCTTGGATAGCTCAATTTGGTCTAGCGGTTGATCAAACTGAATCAAGAGTTGGTTAGGTGGGATCAAGAGTACTTAAATTGATCAACCTAATTGGATTAAGTCTGGGTCAAGGTTGAGTCACATGAGTGATCGATCAAGTTAAGACCTAAATAGGCTTAGTGGTTAGAATATGGATTGTAGGCTAATCCAATTGGTTCTGGCTCAATATTTTGGTGTCTAAGGTAAGTTTGGCAGATATGACTGACTGATTTTTAATTGGAAGCTACTCAACTCGAACGTGTTCTTGTCGAGTTAATGGCATATCCCTTCCATCGATCTTACATACCTGGCCATATTTATCGGTCCAGTCCTGATCTAAGGTGGCTAACAATCTGAGCTAACCCATACCACTAGGTTGTCATAATGGTTATGGCTATGTCAAGTCAAGTTTAAAGAGACCTAAATCAAATCTTCCTAAGAAAAGATTAAGTCTAAGGTCTTCCACCACTGTAGATGTGCGGGCCCTTCTTGGGTTGATTATTCTCGATCGGTCACAGTGATTCAGTTGCATTGAAAAGATGCAATCATGTCTATTAGGCATTGGATGCTATGGGCTAGAGGATGGATTGGACTTAATATTTTGAATACGATAAGAGACCCAATTAGGAATCCAATCTGTGCAAATGGTGAATCTAACTTCACTAAGGAGTGGATCAATATTTTAGGCATGATGAGATTCATGAATTAGAGATCAAGTCTGGATGCACCATGATTAGAGAATCATTGAACAAGAGTTGTTCACTCGTTGGCTAACCCATCACCAATAACTGTTAGGTGAGGTGATAAGTCAGTTGATGGGACTGCACCATCCACTAGAAATCAGTAATCATGAAGACTTTTACATCTCTACAAAGAGAGTGTAGGGATCTGAGAAAATAGTGAGAGCTAATTTATTTAAAAATTAAATCCTAAATAAATTAGTCAATTCTTAATTATAAAATCTAACTAGAGACTTTGACTTTCTATAGGAAAAAAAATGTCTGCGTCCAACTCACTAGTCCGTATCTTGGACACCCATAAACTGATCGAACCTAATTAAAAGGATTGGCTCCAAAACTTCAAAATTATTTGGGGTTCCAAGAAGTTGACTCATGTATTGGACTAGGATCCCTCCATCTTACCAGCTCGCCCATCCACTGAATAGAGAGCATCTCTTGACAAAGGGATGGATGAAGATAATAAGGCCAGATACTACATGTTGGGCTCGACGTCTCATGAGCTTCAACACCAACATGAAGATATCAAGACTATCCATCAAATGTTGGCTCACCTGCAAGAGTTGTTTGGTGAACAGAGTCATGCAGCCAAATATCAGGTCACTAAATGACTATTTAAGGCTAAAATGCATGATGGACAGTCAGTTTAAGATCATTGTCTGATGATGATCAAGGACCTGAAAGAGCTTGAGAAGATCGAAGTGAAGTTAGACTAGAATCTATAGAATGATATAA
This sequence comes from Cocos nucifera, assembly GCA_006176705.1. Classification (NCBI taxonomy): domain Eukaryota; kingdom Viridiplantae; phylum Streptophyta; class Magnoliopsida; order Arecales; family Arecaceae; genus Cocos; species Cocos nucifera. The sequence continues at coordinate 124,253 of QRFJ01002903.1, forward strand.
TTCTTCAATCCTTGATTGATGCATATGGGCAGTTCATCATGAACTACCATATGCATAAATTTTAGAATACTTTGGCCGAGCTTATGAATATGCTGGTTACTGCTGAGCTTTCCATGAAAGGTTCTAAAGGCTCAGTACTTGCTATGAAATGGACTTCTTCTAAGAAAAAGTTTTTTGGAAAGAAGAAGAAGTCTATGAAAAAATAGAAGGTGGAAGGTGGAAAGAAAAAAAAGGCAAAACTAAAGAAGAAAGCCTCTAACAAAGAAAAGTGTTTTCATTATAATACTGATGGCCACTGAAAGCCAAACTGTCCTATATACCTGACCATCCTGAAGAATAAGAAGAAGACAGATCCTTCTAGAGGTATGCTCATTATTGAATCTAACCTTATGATTTCTTCTGCATCCAGTTGGATGCTTGACTCTAGTTCGTGCAAATTTGTGCACTTTTATGCAAGGTCTTAAGGATAGCAGGAGGTTGAGGGATGGTGAGATGATCCTATATGTCAAAAATGGAGCAAGGATTGCTGCTGTGGTCGTGGGAACCTACCCTCTTTGACTATCATCTGGCTTAGATTTAGTACTTAGGGATTGTTATTATGTGCCTGCTACAAGCAGGAATCTGATTTTCATTTCATGTTTAGCACAAGAAGGCTATGTAATTAGTTTTCTTAAGGATCATTGTAATATTCATTATGAAAGAAATAAATTTGCAAGTGGTTTCCTTATTAACGATCTCTACCAATTATATATTGATGTATCTATCATTAATATCGAGCAAAATATGAATGCCATAAGATCAAAATGATCCAAGGATAGTCCAAATGATAGGTATCTATGGCACCAAAGGCTAGGTCTTATAGTAGAAGATAGGATTAACAAATTGGAGAAAATCGGGCTATTGAGTCCGTTGACTTTCGAGTCATATCCAATTTGTGAATCATGTCTTCATGGCAAAATGGCTAAGCTCCCTTTTGTAGGATATGGGGAAAGAGCTACGAAACTTCTTGCCCTAGTACATATTGATGTGTGCGGTCCATTTGATGTACCGCCTAGAGGCAACTTTGACTACTTCATAACCTTTATAAATGATTTATCTCGGTATGGGTATATGTATCTTATGAGACACAAGTTTGAAGCCTTTGAAAAATTTAAGAAATTCAGACATGAAGTTGAAAAGCAAACTGAAAAATCCATTAAGATTCTTCAATCAGATCGAGGAGGTGAATACCTTAGTCGAAAATTTTGGAACTATCTCAAGCAAAATGACATAGTCTCTCAATGGACTCCACCTGAAACACCTCAACTCAATGAAATTTTAGAATGAAGGAATTAGATCCTATTAGATATGGTCTGATCTATGATGAGCTTCATAAACCTTCCTAATTTACTATGGAAACATAGTTTATTAACTACTATATATTTATTGAATAGGGTTTTCTCTAAAATTATTTCTACCACACCATATGAGATATGACATGGTAAGAAATCAAGTCTGAGTCATCTCAGAATTTGGGTTGTCTAGCTCATGTTAAAAGATAATAAGCAGACAAGTTAGACCATAGATCCTTTAGAGCTTGATTCATAGGATATCCTAAAGAGTCATTAGGATATTATTTCTACATTCTAGAAGACTACAATGTGATTGTGAGTCGGCTTGCCATCTTTTTTGAAAACTAGTTTATTCAAAATGGTGGCATTGGAAAGCAGTTCAAGCTCGAGGAAAAAATCTCACAAGAGCAATGAGCTAAGGACCATATGGAACCAAATCAAGTTGAGCCAATACATTCACTACCTCCACCTCATAGATCAGAAAGAGTTTTCCATCCCTCTGAGAGGTACTTAGGTACTATTTCAGAGAAAGTAGAGGAAATGTTCCTCATAGGTAATGGGGTTCATGGTGATGATCCCGAAACCTATAATGAGGCGATATCGGATATTGGCTCCAAGAAATGGTTAGAGGTAATGAAGTTAGAAATTAACTCGATGCACTCAAACCAAGTCTGGATCTTGGTAGATCCACCAGAAGGTATAATACCTATTGGTTGTAAATGAATCTACAAGAGAATGATTGGTGCAGATGAGAATGTGGAGATATTCAAAGTTAGATTAGTGGCAAAAGGACATAGTCAGTGCGAAGAAATTGATTATCAAGATACCTTTTCACCAGTAGCCATGGTAAAATCCATCGGCACATTGCTCGCTATTGTGGCCTATTTTGATTATGAAATATGGCAAATGGATGTGAAAATGGTGTTCTTAAATGGATACCTTGAGGAAGATATCTATATGGAACAGCCACTAGGTTTCACATTGATAGGAACGCGATGTTGTCATTAGGACACCGTGTTTATCAGTTTAATCCGACTTCTTAAAATTATTGAAAATGCATAAATAGTAGTGAGTCGGGTCGAATCCACAGGGAAGGTAGTGTTTTTAGATTTGAAATCTTTGATTTTTTTGAGAAGAAAAAGAAAATGATTTGAATTTTGAAATAAAAACTAAAGTCGGAAGATTGAAAATAAAAATTAAAAGATGCAGAAATTTAAATTTGGTACTAAGATCTACTAGTTAGATCTTAGCATCTACTTGCAAAGCAATAATTTAAAGTGCAGAAATTAAATTGCAATAAAAATAAAAAGTAAGAAATTAAAGTGCAAAAAAATAAAATTTTTTTTAATTAAAATTTCAAAATTTAAATACATAGAATTTAAAAAGAATAAAATAAAATAAAATAGCCTGATCTCTGATCTTGGATCGGCATTGGCAGAAAGATGGTGTAGAAGCTCGGCTCTTCTTCTCGGCACCCGTTGCTTCGAAGCAGCCTTTAACCCATAGCCTGGCTTCGCCCTGTACCAAAGCTTCACCTTGATCGGAGATATTGAATTTTTGATGGCCTGGGGTCCTTTTTATAGAGCTAGGAGGGCTGGATATTTTTTCTAAAGGCAATATGGGACTAATAGCCTTTGTAATCATCAAAATATAAAAGAATTTGAGTATAAAATTTGAAATTAAAATAGCTCTGATATGACTCTGGTAAATCTAATAAAATCCAGCCATTCAATAGAAATCCAACGGTCCAAAAATCATCAAAATCGGATGCAGATCAGCTCAGATCGATCGGATTAAATTCTGGCCGTTGGATCATGCTTGATCAAGGAAATCTGGCCGCAAATCGTGCTTCGGGAGTCTTGATCACCATCGGCAGCATTCTGGACCGTCGGATCTTCATCACTTGGTTTTCTGGCCGTTGGATCGTGCTAGATCGCTTAATAGAATTTAAATCAAGCCTGGAAATCACCACCGCCGTCCGATCATGACCGCAATCAACCGCACCCGTTCGATCGCGCAATTACTATTCCCATGGACTGGATGGACCGGCCGCACTGCACACCGCAGCCAATCAGCGCTTCTATCATCGAGTGAAATGACCAAATTGCCCTGTGAGCTGCGATAAATTTCTGTAGACCCTTTAAGGGTCTAGGTCCGCCACGTGGCAATCTCTGATTCGCCGAATTTTGCTGAGCTGGCGGTCCATGTCTTGTTCGTGGACCAGCTGATGGCTTCAATGGCTGAGTCGGCTTGATGGCTTAGCTTGGCTTGGTGGCTCGGCTAACGAAGCCGGCTGAGCCATTTTATTTTTTTATTTAATTTTTATTTATTTTATATCTTTCAAAATTCATATCTTTTCCATTTTAGCATCGTTTTACTTGAAATTTATTTCATTATGATCAGAAAAATGAGCTCTTTCTATTGATAATAAAATTTTATTTTTTAATTTTTATTATTTTTTATTATTTTTTTAATTAAATTTTTAATTAATAAAAATATCAATTTCTCAAAAATTATATATAAATTGATTATTAATTTTTAAAAATTAATATAAATTAATTAATAAATTAATACTTTTATTGATGAATTTATTATACTTATCACACCCCCCAACTTAAGCTTTGCTCGTCCTCGAGTAAAGAAAGAATTTAGTTTTAAATACCTTTTAACTTTAGAGTTTCGAATTTTACCTAAGCAATTTTCAAAATGGCCATTGATATTCAGTAGAGCTTAAATGAGATATATCATTGGGGTATTAATACTTATCAATAGAAAAATTAAGTAAAGAACATTAAATTTTTTAGAACTTTTTCTAAATTATTCTACTTTTATCTCTGATTTGTCTAAACTTTCATATAGGCAGGTGTATTGCTACTTCCATCCTTCATTTATTAATTTTTATTTTCACATTGTCCACTTTTTGACGCGAATATCATTGCTTACTTAGGCAACGGGATCCGATTACTTGGTGGGAAATCCAATATATATATATATTATATTTATTTTTTTTTTTTTAACGTTGTACCACTATTGAGTGTCTTAACTTCTTAAGCTTTCTATTTGATCCATGTAGCGAGTCTTGGGCCAATGACTCCCAAACCAGTTGGCTTTAGGGCACTAGGTATAGAATACCCCTCGGGCTTACTAGCTCGAATCAAATAGGCTACGAGTTAAGACTAGCTTTACAACGAGCTTCTTTGCCCTTCTCACCTTTTGATGCAAAACTCAATGCTTGCTTAGGCAAAGAGGCCCGGTTACTCAGTGAGAAGTACTTGGAAACTATTTTATTAAAATAAATTTTTATATGAAGAAATGTATAGTTACCCTACACAAGCCTATAAAAAGTAGACTTTTCTTTGATGCTAGTAGAAATAATTAGAAATGCTCCAAGAAAAAAAATTTTTATGTTCTGGACTTAACTCTTTATTGAATTTTCTTAATACTTGATTCCTTAATATCTCACAGATTCTCTGATCTGTGTATCAATTTTCTTTTAAAAAATACTTAGTTTTATTCGATTCTTAAGCATAATCAAGTATCTAAATACTAAATACTAACTTTTTCGAGGACTTAAAATTTTAAAATTTTTATTTTTCTCTCCCCCCAACTTAATCGACATTGTCCTCAATGGAGAAGAAGAAAAAAATAAAGGATGTAATAAAAAAACATGGAAGAATACACCTAACTCAGTATATATATATATATATTATATTGGTCCAGCACATGCCTTTGAAAATTTGAGCTCTCCCTCCAACTTATTCAAATTATCCTAAAAAAATAAACTAAAAAAAATAAATTAGATAAAAACTAAATATTGGGTTGTCTCCTAACAAGCGCTAAGTTTACCTTCTTCAGCCAGACACAATGTAGCTCACTATCTTGTGTCGAATATTGGATTGACAAATTCCAATGGTTTTGAATTGCCAATCTCAGAAAGTTGATTTATAATCCCATTATTGATATAATCTTTGTTAATTTTAGTGATATAATTTGTGATTCCATTCTCAGACCCATGTTTATTAAGAATTACTCCTATTTGTTCTTCTAAAATGCTCATGAATGGAGTTTTTGGAGTTAAGTTTGATTCAATGGGTGCTGGAATGGTGACTAAAGGCGGTTTTAATTCTAGAGGTAAATTAATGTGATCTTGCTTAAACAACTCCATTGATATTTCATTACATGCCTTTTGATTTTTATAAGAAGAACCAACTTCTAGGGTTGATGGGAATAGGACATTAGGTTTATAAGTCTCGGGTAAATCATCTATTCTCTTTTTCCCTATTTCTATCTTATTTAAATTGGAACTAGCATCAGTACTAATTTCTGGCTTGGGTTCTTCTATGTGGTTAGTCTTAGTACTAACCAGTTCCTCTAAATTTTTATTTTGGCTAGCATCAGTACTAGCCTCTCTCACCTGGTCTTGGTATGGGTCCATAAGAATCCTATAGCTTTTAAGTTCAGAAATTACTTTGGCATTCTCAAATTGGGGATTCTTAGATGAAACATTAGATTGATAATTTAATCCAGGTGGTTGGTGGTCATTAGGTGGGTTATTTGAAATTGGTAGGTTCGGTAGTTGATCTAGTTCTCTCCTCATGTTAGACTCAACTAATTATCCTATTTGAGCTTCTAGTCTGGCGATAGATTGCTGTTGAGTCAGAATCAATTGTTGAAGTTGGTTAAATCTATCATCAGCTAGATTGGTCTGTTGAGGAGGTGGGTATGAAGGTTGATTATAATATGATGGCTGAATAAAACTGACTAGGCTGACCATTATTATAGGCATAATTTTGATAATTTTGCTCAAGTGAAATTTGGGTCTGAGCCTGAGTCTGTTGGGACATCCAAGAAAAATTATGGTGGTTACTCCAATCTGGAATTATATGAATTTGAAAATGGGTCATCATTAATCAATTTGGAGTATCCTTGAGCAGCTTGAACTTGTTCTTGGATAAAATATGGAAAATGTGCAGTCATAGGACATTCACTTACATGATGGGTTGGACTAGCACAGATTGAATAATTCTCCTGATAATTAGAAGATGATGTGAATTGTGCAGGAGATTGTTGACCTAGGATTAGGAGTTGATCTATTTTCTGAGCAAGAAGGTCAACTTTATCCTAATTTTTGGACTATTAGGTTCATATTAGCCATTTGATTATTATTTAAAATGTGAATCAACCATTCAATTAAGTTCAACTAAATCAGAAAAAGTGATTTCCTACCATGCATGTATTAGTGTAACCCTAATGTATGGTTCAAAAAAATTTTAGAATTTTTTTTTATTATATTTTTTTTATTATTATTTTATTATATTAAAATTAATTAATTTTTTTTAATTATTTTTATTTATTAATTTTAATTTAATTTAATTTAATTTAATTATTATTTTTAATATTTTTTTAGTTAGTTTAATTTAATTTTTATTTTATTTTATTTTATTTTATTTTTAGAGGAGTAAGGAGAAGAGTTCTAAAGAAGAGATCCTAAGGAGTCCTAGAACTAAGAAGAAAGAGAAGAATTAGGTTTAATTAGATTTAATATTGGTTAGCAATCAAGTTGGTCAATCAATCCTGACTAAAGGTTATCCTAGATCTAGACAGCTCCTAACTGCCAAGGTCACCTTCAAGCCCTCCAAGTGTAGGATTAGCCAATCAACTAGCCAGGTAAGTGTAAGGTCGGTGGGAGTCCCCCCGTTGCTTGCCTTAGACACCAATTGTGCTTGGCCAGGTAAGCAAACGGAACCAATTAGAAACCACCTTCCTTCGGGCTCAGTCGTCCCTGAACCACTTTCCTAGACACCAGTCAAATTGACTTATCCTAACCCAGTTCAACTCTTAGGATTCCTTGTCCTATTGAGCTCGAGTTCCTAGGGTTGATGTCTAATTGATTTTAATTTAAAGGCTTAGGTCAATGCAGGATGTTGGTTGGTTGTTTGTGGGCTAAGGAAGGGTGATCAAATCCCCACCTTATCTTGTTTAATTGGGTTGTGCCCTTAATTTGATTTAATATGAATATGCAAAAAAAAAAAAAAATTCAATCAAAGGGTTCTATGCAATTTAAACTAGATGCATGCAACTAATTGTAATTCTGAAAGGCTTACCTTGCCTCCAGCAATCACCAAAAAAATAAAAATAAAAATAAAGATAAAAATAAAACTAATATGATGCATGCTCTAAGCAGTTAGGATTTCTAATCTTATCATGAGACTTTTAATTAGATTTAAATGAATATTTTTTTAAATTAATTTAAAAATAAAATAAATAAATAAATAAATAAAAAGAAAAGAGGACTAGGGTTAGGATTGATCTCACCAAAATTTGATGCTTTCTTCGTTTTCTCTTTTTTTTTCTACAAAATAAATAAAAAAATTAGTAAGCAATATTAAAAAAAATATAATTAATTTACAAAAAAAAATCAAAGAAATCAAAGAAAAAAAATAGCATCTACTCCTTCCCCGGCAACGGCGCCAAAAACTTGAAGGAGCGTTTGTCGGAATTATTTTTAATTTATTTAAAATAAATCAAAGAAATCAAAATCAAAAATCAAAAACCTTCCCCGGCAACGGCACCAAAAACTTGATAGGAACGCGATGTTGTCGTTAAGACACCGTGTTTATCAGTTTAATCCGACTTCTTAAAATTATTGAAAATGCGTAAATAGTAGTGAGTCGGATCGAATCCACAGGGAAGGTAGTGTTTTTAGATTTGAAATCTTTGATTTTTTTGAGAAGAAAAAGAAAATGATTTGAATTTTGAAATAAAAAGTGAAGTCGGAAGATTGAAAATAAAAATTAAAAGATGCAGAAATTTAAATTTGGTACTAAGATCTACTAGTTAGATCTTAGCATCTACTTGCAAAGCAATAATTTAAAGTGCATAAATTAAATTGCAATAAAAATAAAAAGCAAGAAATTAAAGTGCAAAAAAAATAAAATTTTTATTAATTAAAATTTCAAAATTTAAATACATAGAATTTAAAAAGAATAAAATAAAATAAAATAGCCTGATCTCTGATCTTGGATCGGCATTGGCAGAAAGATGGTGTAGAAGCTCGGCTCTTCTTCTCGGCACCCGTTGCTTCGAAGCAGCCTTTAACCCATAGCCTGGCTTCGCCCTGTATCAAAGCTTCACCTTGATTGGAGATATTAATTTTTGATGGCCTGGGGTCCTTTTTATAGAGCTAGGAGGGCTGGATATTTTTTCTAAAGGCAATATGGGACTAATGAACTTTGTAATCATCAAAATTTGAATAAAATTCAAATTAAAATAGCTCTGATATGACTCTGGTAAATCTGATAAAATCCAATCATTCAATAGAAATCCAACGATCCAAAAATCATCAAAATCGGATGTAGATCAGCTCAGATCGGGTCGGATTAAATTCTGGCTGTTGGATCGTGCTTGATCGAGGAAATCTGGCCGCAAATCACGCTTCGGGAGTCTTGATCACCATCGACAGCATTCTGGACCGTCGGATCTTCATCACTTGGTTTTCTGGCTATTGGATCGCGCCAGATCGCTTAATAGAATTTGAATCAAGCCTAGAAATCACCACCACCGTCCGATCATGACCGCAATCAACCGCACCCATCCGATCGTGCAATTACTATTCCCATGGACCGAATGGACCAGCCGCACCACACACCGCAGCCAATCAGTGCTTCTGTTGCTGAGTGAAATGACCAGATTGCCCTGTGAGCCACGATAAATTTATGTAGACCCTTTAAGTGTCCAGGTCCGCCACGTGGCAATCTCTGATTCGCCAGATTTTGCTGAGCCGGTGGTCCATGTCTGGATCGTAGACCGGTTGATGGCTTCAATGGCTGAGTCAACTTGATGGCTTGGCTTGGCTTGGTGGCTCGGCTTACGGAGCCAGCTGAGCCATTTTCTTTTTTTTATTTAATTTTTATTTATTTTATATCTTTCAAAATTCATATCTTTTCCATTTTAGCTCTGTTTTACTTGAAATTTATTTCGTTGTGATCAGAGAAATGAGCTCTTTCTATTGATAATAAAATTTTATTTTTTAATTTTTATTATTTTTTATTATTTTTTAATTAATGTTTTAATTAATAAAAATATCAATTTCTCAAAAATTATATATAAATTGATTATTAATTTTTAAAAATTAATATAAATTAATTAATAAATTAATACTTTTATTGATGAATTTATTATACTTATCACACATCTGATGATGTTGATCACAAAGTATGCAAGCTGAAAGGTCCATAGATGGATTTAAGCAAGTATCTCGGAGCTGGAATACTCATTTTAATGATGTGATCAAATTATTTGATTTCATCAAGAATGAGAAAGAACCATGTATTTTTAAAAAGATCAGTGGGAGTGCTATTATCTTCCTTGTACTGTACATGGATGATATCCTTCTTATTAAAAATGATATTTCTATGTTGACCACGGTTAAAATGGGATTATCTAAAGAATTCTCCATGAAAGACTTAGGACAAATATACTTTATTCTAGGAATTATGGTCTATAGAGATAGACCGAATAGGATGCTAGGTCTTTCACAGAAGATGTACATAGAGGAAGTGCTAAAGAGGTTTAGCATGGAAAGCTCCAAGAGGGGATTGGTACCCTTTAGACATGGCATTCATCTCTCCAAGAAAATGTGTCCCAACACACCTTAGGAGATTGAACACATGAGCAAGATCTCTTATGCTTCAGCAATAGGGAGCCTTATTTATGCCATGTTATGTACACGACTTGATATAGCCCATGCTGTGAGTGTCACGAGCAGATATCGAATCTCGATGAAGAACACTGGACTTCTGTGAAATGTATCCTTAAGTACTTGAGAAGAACTAAGGATATGATGTTGGTTTTTGATAACGAAGAACTCCAAGTCTAGGGATATACAGACTTGGATTTTATGTCCGATATAGATGATCGAAAGTCGACATCTGGGAGTCTATTTGTGTGTAATGGTGGTGCAATCAGTTGAAAGAATTTCAAGCAGACAGTGGTAGCAGATTCCATCATGAAAGCAGAGTACATCACTACATCAGAAGCTATGAAGGAGGCATTCTGATATAAGAAGTTTGCCACAGAGATCGGAGTGATGCCATCGGATGCCATTTTTCTATACTGTGATAGTAATGGTGCCGTAGCCCTTGCTAAGTGTTAGATATGTGTGCCTTAGAAGCCAGAATTGGCTGACACTTGTTATACACTTCTAAGGGCAAAATTATAATTTTGACTATAAATAATAAAATGGGTTATTTTCTATCATAATGTATATTTAGTGTCTATGATACATCCCTTGAGTTAATGACAATGATAGTTCTTATTTTCAAGAGTTGAAAATTTAAGATATGAATTTTTATTATTAACTCATAAAATGCTTCTGACCATAGGATCATCATGAGGATGGTGATTAATCCAGAAGGTTGGTGTACAATCACTTCTTTATAGTAGATGAGTCTTGAGTCTATGATGTAGAGACACCAGAGCAAGAGTACAGATACTCATTAGAGAACAAGGGCACTGAGCGTGATCACCTCGTGCGGTCATTAGGAAGTCTACCTTCTCATCGATGATTGGCTCAAAGCTGCAGTTGTGTGTCTGGTTCATTGATCTAAGGTGCATCGGTAGTTCACCTTGAGGGTGTTATAGTTTGACTACACCATGGCTCGATCTCCTAGCCATTCAAAATCTTGAGGTGTATGTTAGCTATAGCATGTTCATTGTAGGAATTAGATTGCACCAATAGGAAATCTATCTACCTCGGTAGATGAGGAGTAACCCTATGATGATTATGTGAATCAAGTCCATAAGTCCATGGACATGGCAGAGTGAAATAATAGAAAGAGTTTCTATTAAGGTTTTCACATTGGACTTGAATCAAATGATTAATCATATGATGGATATTAGGGTTTGACAAGATTACCTTAACCCCAATCCAGTCGGAGCTGAAGATAGAAGAATTTAATCACATAGGTAACTATACCGAGAGGTTTATTTTTAGTATTGATAAATTGCCACCATATGCTGCTAGGTATCACTGGTGGATTTTGAGAGCAATTAGAATGATTTAGAGGATCAATCATACTAGTCTGAATCAGAAAAATTCTGATCCATCGGAAGGTATTTCAATGATGTCGAGATCGCGACCTATCTCATTACCATACAAAACTGAACCTAACTGGGTCACACAAACAAGGGTCTTGATCTAGATATCATCAATTAGACTAATCCAGTTCAATTAATTTGAATTAGATTCAATTAGGTTCAAGAAAATTATGTTAGCACACGATTGAACCTAATATTCTCCTTTAATTATCATTAAAATTTGTCTCGACTGAGCCAAATATATTTGGGCTCACTCAGGTATCCTTACTTGATTTGACTGGAGCTTGTCCAAATCAAAAAAGGATTGTATTAATTTATGAGATGAATTTGAGACAACACCTGCTAAATCCTGTTTTGGATATTTGGTTAAATGTTGACCTTTGATACTTAGACATCTGCCCATGTATCAAGCCATCATAGGAGAGAGATCTTGGACTAGTCCACCTGCTAAAAAATAGATGGATAAGGGGTGCATGCCTAGGGTGGGGTGCTCCCATGGATAAAGCATCTAGAGTCCTGTATAGATGGGACTCTAGTTGCTTCGAGGATTGTACTTGGATGGCGCCTAGAAGACTGCTTTGACCCAGTCTTGGCACCATCTAAGGATGATTCAGAGGGACTCTCATCTAATTGGATTAGATGATGTCATCTCATTAATCAAATTTAGATCTGATTGCACAAAAAGCCACGATTGGCTAGGATGATGTGGCACTGCATGGCGCAACAGGGTCTATAAAAACCCTGTCTGCGCTAAGATCAAAGAGTTCTGACCCATTCCCCATGCCACAAGGCTGCCCCTCTTCCTCCTCCATGCCACCTTCAGGTGTTTTCTCTCTTGCCCATGCCGAAGAATTTTTGGGCCCAAGTTTGGTGTGATTCAAGCAAGAGAAAGGTGACAGAAAAAGAAAGAAGGCAGCACTGCTGCAAGAGACAACTCGCATCTTCAAGAAGAGTTTTGAGGATCTTCAAAATCAGACCGAGATCTAATTTTTGGAGAAGTGATAAAGAAGAAGGAGATCAGTCCTTAAAACTATTCATAATCAAATGATACACTATTAATTAGGACGATAGTATTTATCGAGCATAGGTCGTTGTATGCCATATAGGTTGGTTGTCCTCTTAACCAAGGAGTGTGGAGATACTGTTATGACATACGAGTAAGATGTATGGATACATCATCATTGAACGTGACCAACTCTAGAGCATTTTGTTGTCGAGAATTGCTTTGATGGGATATAGGTATAAGCATCCTTTAGACCTTAGATCACCATAGTGGCTTGCAAGCAACTTACTGTGCTTTGGTACTAGACTAACTAAATTTCTAATTTAGTGATGGAAGGACTCTAGGCATAGTCAAGTACTTACAAGATTGGTGAGTGATCAAGATGGGATTGACCACTCTATGAGTTAGAGAAGAATGCATCACTATATTTCAATATAGCAAAAATCTTGACCAGGATAATCCATAAGATGGATTTGATATTTTGAAATACAATGTGGATAAACTAATCGGGATTGATAGTTAAACTCTAAGGTATCCTATGAGCATTTTGGTCAAGGAAATAAATTATAAGAAAACTATATCCACATGGGTTCTAAGGATGTTGTCCTACACATTTGACCTATCCGATCGTCGGGTACCATTACTAGTTGGTCATTTTGATTGGTACAAAAATTTATTTCTATACTACCAACTTAGGTTCGAACCTATGGAATTATACACATAAGAGTTTTCAATCTGATCGGATGGTTGATCGATGATTAAGAATCGTTCTAGTGTTAAACAATCAATATGATTGATGTTTGATCTAGTGCAAGTGCTACAGGAGGATCAATTAGCAATATGATTATGCTAATTGATTTAATTTGATTAAGCTAGAGGACTGAGATTAAGTTTAATTAAATATTATTTAATTAGATTTGGTTTGGCCTTGATTGGATCAAGTGTAATTGGTTTATTGGATGAGCAAATTGCAAGGAAGAACTAGTCCTACTTCAATTAGAACTTGTATCAATCCAATTTCTAATTTAATTTAAAAATTAAATCAAAATTAAGTCTAATTTGATCTAATTTAATTAGCTTATTTATTAGACTAAGACCTAATCTAATTGGGTTAATTAAATCCTGATTTAATTTGGTCTAAGAATCAATTTGGACCAAGTCAAACTACGAGTCCTAGTGAGACTAGGACTCCTATCTCCATGCGCCACCTTAGCCCCAATGCCCTCCATACCATTTCTTTTGGATTTTTTCTTGGAAAATATTTTCTCCAGGCCTTCCACATGCACCCCAAGTCCCTCTCTTCTTTCTTATATGAAAATTTAAGGTGGACCAAGTCAAAGAAGGAGTTTGAGTTGATTTAAATTTTATGAGATAAAATTTTAAGCCACTAAAACTCTTTTCTTATTTTTGTACCATCCACTTTCTATTTTTTCTCTAAATTTTCATGGATTTTAGAGTAGGATTTGTGCAACATTTTTAGATGGTTCATGAATAAAAAAAAGGAGGGGGTGCCCAACTCTATTTTGATACCTCTTGACTAGATATTTGACCTAGTCAAGGATTTCTCTATATCTCCATATATAAAATGAATTTTAACCTAATTCTTTCATGGATTATACATCTGAGAGAGGCCATTAGGGGCATGAAAAATCTAATAGAGAAGCCTAGGGCATGGGATTTTGTGAAGACACCAATTAAGGTGTCTTGGTGAGAAAAGAAAGTGGAAGAAGAGGATCTTCTTCTAAGGTTTTTCTTCAACTTCTATTCCTCCATTTTTGTGAGGGTTTGAGAGGTGTCCCAGCATCATGAATTATCTTCCTCAATTTTTGAAAGTTGGAAAGTCCAAAAGTTGAAGAAGAAGGATCCAGATCGATCATCGAAGAAGGATCAGCATAGTACTTACATACTGTGCTGATTTTTCGACATCAAACTTCAGATGTACGATCGAGGGCTCATGTAGACAACTCATAGATGTCGGATATATGTGCAGCAAGGAGAAACCATCTTAGGCCTGGATCAGTGAGTTAAGAAACTCGAGATTCAAATGTAATGGTGATCTGATCTTCCTATTTACATGTCTAGATCTGATCTAGAGTAGTCTGCTATTGATATGATCAACGTGTAGTTCTTTTGATATTTTATTTTTTGATTTAATAGCATGTCTTAATCATGTAGTAGGATCCTAAATCTAGAGTTTTATGTTATATTGTTCATGATTTAATGTGATTAATTCATCTCTTTCGCTATAATTTTGAAATAATTTCAATAGCTAACCCTAGAACCCTAGATCTGATTTCTTCAATCTACATCTTCTAATGAACTCCATGTTGTGATGAAATTCTTAGGACTATTTAGTTTTGATAAAGAGAGAATTTATCAATTTGTCCTTAAACTGTTCATGACCAAATGATACATTGTTAACTAGAATGATAAAGTTTATCAAGTATAGGTCATTGTATGCCATATAGGTTGGTTGTCCTTTTAACCAAGGAGTGTAGAGACACTGGTATGTCATATATGTGAGACGTAGATATACATCATCACTAAATGTGATCAACTTTGGAGCATTTTATTATCGAAAATTGCTTTAATGGGATATGGGTATAAGTATCCTTTAGACTTGAGATCACCATGATGGCTTGCAAGCAACTCACTATGCTTTGATGCAGTATTATCTAAATTTTTAATTTAGTGATGAAAGATTGTTAGGTAAAGTCAAGTACTTGTAAAGTCGATGAGTGATCAAGATGGGATTGACCACTCCAAGAGCTTGGAGAAAATACATCATTATATTTTAATTTAGCAAAACTTTGGCCAGGATAATCCATGAGATGGATTTGGTATTTTAAAATACAATGTGGATGACCTAATCAGGGTTGATAGTTAAACCTTGAGTTATCCTATGAGCATTTAGGTTAAGGGAATGAATAATATGGAAACCATATCCATATGGTTCTAAGAGTATTACTTTATACATTCGACCCATCGATTCGTCAGGTATCATTGCTAGATGGTCAATTTGATTGGTATAAAAATTTGTTCCTATACTATTGGTTTAGGTTCGAACCTCTAGTATCATACACATAAGAGATCTTGATCACATTGGATGGTTGATCAATGATTTAGAATCGTTCTAAGGTCAAATAATCAATACGGTTGATGTTTGACTTAGTGCAAGTGTTCCAGAAGGATCGATTAGCAATTAGATTGCTAATTAGTTCATGTTAATTGAGCAATTAGGTTGAGATCAAGTCTAATTTAATAATATTCAATTAGTTTTGATTTGGGCTTGATAGGATCAAGTCTAATTAGTTTATTAGATAAGCTAATTACAAGGAAGAATAAGTCCCTGTTCAATTAAGACTTGTGTGCACCTAATTTTTAATTTGATTAAAAATTAAACTAGATCTAAATTTGATTTAGTCTAATTTAATTAAGCTCTTAGTTGGACTAAGATCACCCCTAATTGGATTGTATTAGTTTTGATTTAATTTGATTCAAATAATAAGTTGGACCAAGTCAAAACTAGAAGTCCTAGTGTGACAATGATTTCTCCATCTTGCACCACCTTGCTTTCCAAGCTCCTTATACCAGTTACCTTGGAATTTGAATGAGAAATTTTATTTTTAGAGTCTCCACCCCTTTTGTGCCTCCCACCTTTTTATAAGAAAATTAGTTGTAGAAAGGGTCAAAACAAAAAAGATGTTTTGACCTAGGACTCTTTTAGATAGAGTTTCACACATCAACTTTCCTTATTCCCTTGAGGCACCAATCCACCTGATTTTTCTCTATTTTTTTTATGAAAAAGATAAGACTTTTGTGCACATATTCCATGGAGTCCATGCAAAAAACTAATGTGGGGGCACTTAAGAGTTGGGCACCCCAATCCTTGCTTAATTTGGACATGTCTTTCTAGGTATTTGATCTAAACAAGGACTCTATCATAACTCTCTATTTAAAGAGACTTAGTATTGCCCAGATGAACAACCCAAGAGGGAGGGGTGGGGGGGGGGGGGGGTGAATTGGGTTTTCAAAAATTTAAATAGATATGCATGGTGATTAAATCCTGAGTGAATCAAATGTGAGAGCAAATAGAAGACACAAGCTAGAGCACACACACAAGCAAGAGGATTTTATAATGGTTCGATACACTCCTAGCACCTACATCCACTCCCCAAACAATCTCTTCGAAATTTTACTATAATCCCTCAGGATTACAGTCAAATAGTTTTTCTGAGCTCACTATACAATAATCCAGTTGGTTTTTCCCTAGGTTCACCAACTACAACCCTTATAAGAATCAGATAAAAAAATCTGAATAAACAAAAGAGAAGAAAAAACTTAAAACTCAAGTTTTAGCCCCTATTGAAACCAAATATATGGAAAGAGAAAAAAATTTTTCAACTCAGAAGGCTCCTTCGAATGAGCAGAAGAGTTGTCATTGCAGTTCGTTGAAAGCCACTTTGAATTCATGGAGTTAATGCACTTGAGGATTCTTCAATGCTTGATAGAACAGATTGATTGAAGATGGAGATTTCTGTTCAAGAACAGAGCGTATTTTTTTTTTCTCATTTTTCTTGGATTGATCATGAATAAGCTTTCTTCCTTTTATATCTGTTGCATTCTCTCTCTTCTGGTGATGATTGGAGCTCAAAAAAAGCAAAATTTGAATATTGGAAAGTAGCAACTAGCCATTGAAGTCGAAAAAATTTGATCTAGAACATTCCGTCAAAAAGTTATCATCGAATCTCGACACCTCTTGATTTGTCTTGAGACCTCTTGGTTTGTCTCGAGACATCTCGCCAAGTTATGGGGCCTCCCGATTTGAATAGGAGAGCTCTTGCCTTTAGTCTCATGAAAAATCATCTTTTTGAAAAAAATGGCTCGCCTAAGACTGAGACCTCTCAATTCTAAATGAGACATCTCACGGAGATCATGAGACCTCTCAAGAATCCTCCGAGACCTCTCACTCTCAGGGCACAAAAACTAGGTTTCTATCGACTGAGATTGGGAGCTCTCAAGATTTTCTCGAGACTCCTCAAAATCATGCTAGAACAGCGCTTGGGGCATGCCAGTCCACTCGAGAGCTCTCAAAAAAATTCTGAGATGTCTCGAAGACTGCTTCAAGATGATTTTGAGAGAATTTTCACTCTGAACAAGAAAATTTGAATTTTGATTGATTTTCACTTAATATCTTTCTTGCTTTGGTCAAAGAGCTCTCTTTCTTTTGATATTGGAATACTTAAAATAAAATATATTAGTGATCATTTGCTTTAATGTTTGGTCATCATCAAAATCACTTAGGAGGTTCAACAATCTTTTCCTTTTTGATGGTGACAAAATATTAAGCAATCCATAAAATGATTATAAGAAATATGAATGTCATGAACTAATGAATGCAAAGTTTTTGTGCTAAAGCTCCCCCTTAATGTATGCTCTCATGAAATGAATATGATGAAATGAATAAGATTTGCATTTGATCAATTCAAACAATTCATTTTCTAAAATGTCCCCTTTTTTTTGTATTTTAGTTTGAATTGATTATACATTTGTATGTTTTTTCTTAATATTTCTTCTCCTTTTTGTCATCATCAAAATCACAACAATGAAAGGGTCATAAAAAAGATAAAGAAGGCAAAAATATAAAAAGAATTGATTCGATTTCAAGATTTAATACTATATAGTTAGAGTTACAAAAAAAAAATCTCATACCAATATACCTAAATCAAAAGTTAAAACAAAAGAGAAACTAGACCTAGTCCTCATCAGAGAGGAACTTAATGATGGGTTTAGATGAAGATTTGGGTCTAGTTGAGGATAAGTGAGGAGCAAGTCTAGGAGATGGTGATGGTCTAGAAGAAGATGATGGTCTAAAAGAAGAAAAAGTCCAACTCAAAATCTACCATAGAGTGGAAATGAGGACTTCAGCTGTGGTGCATTGAATAGTGATATTCTCTTCAAGTCACTGTGCAATCCTAGCATTATCGGATTGAAGTAGTTCAATTTGATCTAATGTTTTACGCTGCTCCTTCTCCAAAAATTCTAACCTTTGAGATAGTCCATTGATTTGTTGACTAAGCATTTCTGTTTGACCTTCAATGGATATCTTTTGCTCTTCAATGCTTACTAAAAGTTGATGCCTCATGCTGGATAGTATATCCATAAACCTTTTAAATACTTTCTGAACCACTTCTTCTACTACCCTTTCGACTAACAGATCTTGATCAAAAATTAAGGGAGGAGCTGGAGCAGGATAAGAAGGCACCTGAGGAGAGTGTGGAGACTTTGGTGTAGTGAAGGAGGGTCCAGCAGATGGTGATGGTGGAGGGGGTGGAGATCTATGTTCTTTAGGCTCGATTGCAACACATTCATCTGCCCTCACCCATTTATCATCCTTCTTTACAAATTTCATCTGGTTTAATGTTTCCTCATTGATATAGTCCGTGTGAGCCAGCTTTTTGAAATCTTCATCTTCTAGATTAACTTGAAAGTCCTTGAGGATTAAGGTGAAGATCATTCCATAGGGTAAACATGCCTTGCTCTTGCTGGCTGCATCCTTCAATTGTTGTAGCTTGAGAGAGAAAAAGCTGATGGGAGTTCCAGTCACTATAAAGAACATGACTCCAATTTTTCTTTTTCCAACCTAGTCATGTCTTCCAACTTTAGGAAAAATAATATGACTGACAAAGGACAGCAGTAATCTCATTTCGATCGAAAGAAGATGTGAAACAAGTTGATGATTTTCATCAACCTCTTTCCTTTCTAAGACAGACATAAGGGCTTTTGCTTTATCAAATAAGTTTAAGTTACTAAACCTTGCCCTAGGCACTTCAAGGAGCTACCCTATTTTTCTCTCATCTAAAGAAATATACACTCCTTTCACAACAGATTCCAACTTTGACCCATGCTCAAAACTAATATGGTCAAAAAATTTTCTTATTAAGTCTGGATAAATGATTACCTCTAGGGTATAGAGTTTTTCCCAACCTTGCTGCCAGATCTAGGACCCAATACGGAAGTGCTCTCGATCAAGGTAAGCGATGTCCACACAGCAGCCTATTGGAACTATCTTAGTAGCAATGAAAAGCCGGGCATGAGATGATGAAGTAGATGGAGATGATTGAGCCATGTCGTGCTGTCGTTTAGCCCTAGCTTCAATTGATGGCATGATGGAGGGTCTTTAAGTGGCGAGCAATCTCTTCTTCGGAGCCATTGGGGGCCAAGGTTTGGAAGGAATGGACAAGAGAGGGTGATTTGATGGATTTTTGAGGAAAGGAGGAGAGTTTTGGAGAGAATGGAGGAGAGGTCTCGGAGGAGTGGAATGAAAGAATGGAACAGGGACCCCTCATAGACCGATTTTAAAAGGAAGGCCCGCACGAATCGAGAGCTCTCATCTTAACGACGAGACATCTCAAAAACTTTGAGAGCTCTCACATTTAGCATGAGAGGCCTAGAAATCCAGTCGAGAGGTATCGTGAAAAACCTAAGACTTCTCGAGCACAGGGAAAAAAATCAGAATATAGGAGGAATTTCAAGCCAATTTTTCTTGAATTTTTAGAATGGAAAAAGGGGTGTTAGGAATGATGGAAGGAGGTCAAAAATGATCCAATAAATTTAAGATTGAGCATTATTAAAGAGGATCACAAATACCAAGTTCATCCCGAATTTTTGATAATCTATCTTCATTTAGAGGTTTTGTAAAAATGTTAGCTAGTTGATTTTTAGTTGTAACAAATTCAAGCACAATGTTATTATTTTGTACATGATCTCTAATGAAGTGATGTCTAATTTCAATGTATTTAGTTCTTAAATGTTGAATGAAATTTTTTATCAGATTTTTGGCACTAGTGCTGTCACATCTAATAGAAATTTTGTTTTGCTTAATTTCAAAATCTTTGAGTTGTTACTTGATCCAAAGTATTTGAGCACAGCAACTCCCTACAGCAACATATTCGGCCTCAGCCGTTGATAGTGTTACAAAGTTTTGCTCTTTGCTATACCAAGAGATCAAATTCAATCCTAAAAATTGGCAAGTGTCACTGGTACTCTTTCTATCAATTCTATATCCTCCATAGTTTGTATCAGTGTATCCAATCAATTCAATGGAGGATTATTTTGAGTACCAAAGTCCTAAGTTATGTGTGTAAATTAAATATCTAAAAATTCTTTTAATAGTTAGTAAGTGTGATTCTTTAGGGTTAGATTGAAATCTTGCATACATGCATACATTAAATAGTATATTAGGTCTACTTGTAGTTAAATAAAGTAGGGATCTTATCATACCTCTATAGAGCTTTTCATTCACATTCTTACCATTCTCATCTTTGTCAAGTTTGCATGAGGGGCTCATGGGAGTGCCAATTTCTTTTCTATTTTCCATGCCAAACTTCTTTAGCATCTCCTTGATGTACTTTGTTTGGCTGATGAAGATGCCTTCCTTTGATTATTTGATTTGTAGTCTAAGGAAAAAGTTCAGCTCCCCCATCATACTCATTTCGAATTCTTCCTGCATCAACTTAGCAAACTCTTGACAAAGAATTTTATTAGTAGCTTCGAATATGATGTTGTTGGAGATAAACCCTGCTCCTACCGATGTTCAGTCTCATGCTCAGCCTAATACAACCGGTAGTCATGAAAGAGCTTTAGTGGATGAGC
Organism: Cocos nucifera; assembly: GCA_006176705.1. Classification (NCBI taxonomy): domain Eukaryota; kingdom Viridiplantae; phylum Streptophyta; class Magnoliopsida; order Arecales; family Arecaceae; genus Cocos; species Cocos nucifera. The sequence goes on from QRFJ01002903.1 coordinate 145,340, forward strand.
CATAGATGAACTCCTTCAGTCGGCCAAACTTCTCAGCGGTCGAGCCCCTTCTGAACTCTCCAACGGCTGAGTCTTAGCTGAATCCCTTCAACCGGCCGAACTTCTCAGCGGCTGAGCTCCAATCGGTCACCCACGAGAGCTGAACTCCCTCCACACTCCTCCAGTTGGATGCCCACGAGAGCCGAACATCCTCCACACTCCTCCAACCGGATGCCCATGAGAGTCGAACTCCCTCTGTGCTCTTTCAGTTAGACGCCTACATAAGCCGAACTCCTTTCGAGCTTCCCCTTCAATCGAACTCCTACAGAAGCCGAACTTTTTTCGAACTTCTCCTTCGATCGAACTCCTTTAGGAGCGAAACTCCTTACGGACTTCTCCCTCAGTCGGATTTCTCTAGCGGATTACTCCCGAATAATCCCCATCAGATGTATTTTATTCAAGAGTCCAAACTCCTCTTGAATTGATATATGCCAAAGTCCACCAACCAACGTCTGCTTTCTCAGAGCTACGACTATAAAATTTTGACGAACGATCACTATTAGTCTGCCACAGACGACGCTATCGAATGGTATGGTGCTATTAGAGGTATGGCTGTCACCAGACGATATGACTATCACCATCAGCCTGACGACACCTTTCCCTCCATACCGAAGTCACCAGGCCTCGAGTGGCCCACTGCCAAGCAGCTGCAGCTGTCACCATCAATCAACCTATGCCTATAAAAAGGGACCCTCCAGATATATTTTCTTATGGCTCTAAGCTCTCTTCTCCTTTTCAAAACTCTATCGAGCTCTCACCTGAGCATCCCATTTCTATTGGCCAGAAGAGCTGACTTGATTGTTAAAGGATCCCACCAGAGCCACCACCATCAACTCCGAATGGGACTTTATTTTGCAGATCACCAGTGGCGACCTCATCTCCCCTAGCTGCAGCTCGATCCGACGTCGACCAAATTCTACACCAATAGAGTTGGCGCTAGAGGAAAGACCTCTATCTCTAAGGTATCCTTGTTCTTAAAGGAGTGCTCAGACGACCCTACCGATCTTCTCCTCTAAGATTCATCTTCACTCTCTTATTTAATCCCAAGAAATATCCTGAAAGAAGGTGAATATCCAAAGATCTACCGCATCTATCATGAGATCTGAGCTGGATCCATCCACTCGTACTCCATCATCAGTACTTCAACCTCCACCTCCACCAACAGCCATGGTAGATCCGGAGCAGTTTGATCTACTGATGTAGTGGATTCAAGGCCTCATAGAGATGGTGCAGACCATGCGGCAGCCTCCAATGGTGACTCCATCAGAAAACCCACCATCATGATGTCGAGAACCAGCCTCGAGGAAGAGTATTTGGGCCAGCATGCCTGTCACCATTGCGAAGGGAAAATAGAGAGCAGAGGATCTATGTTTAGATCATAGTTCCCCTCTAGAGGAGACCCTCTCCATCTATAGCCAAAAGCCTTCCAAGGTCTACGATCAAGACGACGTCCTCGATCACAAACTATGGAAGATGGATTGGCAGATTGAGGAGCTCGACCGTGTCGCCCCAACTCATCTTGATCATGTCTGCACCGATCCTCCTTTCTCTCTCTGAATTATGCAAGAGCCCATTCTGCCGAACTTCGAGCTCCCTCAATTTAAAAGTTACGATGGAATCTTCAATCTAGTTGATCATCTAGAGGCCTTCCAGACCATGATGCTACTCCATGGCGCACTAGATGCCATATCATATCGAGCATTTCCATCTACCCTAAAGGGAGAAGCAGAAAACTGGTACTCGATATTGAAGCTAAATACGATCTTCTATTTTGATCAGATGAGCCATCAGTTCGTGGCTCACTTCATCAGCAGCCAACGTCCGCATCGAGATTCGAATTCCCTAATGAATGTCAAGTAGAAGGAGGGAGAATTCATCTGGGCTTATGTCACTCGATTTAATGCTACGGTATTGGAGGTCCGAGACCTGGACCAGTTTGTTGCAATGGCCGCACTCAAGGGCAGCCTTTAGAAGAACGATTTGCTAGTTACTCTGAAGAAGAAGTACCCCAGAAACTTTGCCGATCTACTAGCCTAGGTTGAGAGATATGCTAGTGCGGATGAAGCCTTCAAGTTGAAGGATGAAGAAACTGTACGAGAGTGACGGACAGATGAGTCTAACAGACCCATCACCGATGGAGAGCTTAGTGAAGTTCAACTGCACTCATGGGCTCCCCCCGAGCACAAGCAAGCCCAAACTCCTCCTCTAGCTCATCATCAATGAAGCCCCGATAGAAGGATTCGAAGAAGTCCTTCCCCTAGAACGTTCCAATAATAGAGGAACAACAAAAAGGTTGGCCGCCTCCTATATCGTCGATGCCACATCTGGGAAGAGTGTGGTATTTCAACGAGCCATCATCTTCCAGCTTCAAAGCCAAGAGAAGCTTGCTCCAAATTAAGAAGATCGGCATGAGATAGGGGAGGTCGCTCGGCCCAGAACTTACCGTCAGAAGAAACTCGGAGGAACAGTGCTCCCATGACCCCAAAACATAAACAATTCGGGGACGTGCTACCAGAAACTCCCTTCAATAAAATTCTTCTATTTCAATAATATTGTTTCTTAGTGTAAGAAAGTGGTCATGTTAGGAACAAGAGGAGAACCTCATCCTAACATGAGCGAGTCAAAGTACTTTAACCTTGGCTAGAGATAAAATCTCTTTCGAGCGATCGAGTCAACCTCGACTGTAGGAGATAAGATCTCCCCCGAGCGATCGAGTCAGCCTCGACTGTAGGAGATAAGATCTTTTTCGAGCTTCAATCTCGGCTAGAGATAAGATCTCTTTCAAGCGATCGAGTCAACCTCAACCAGAGATAAGATCTCCTCCGAGCGATCGTATCAACCTCGACAGTAGGAGATAAGATCTCCTCCAAGTTTCAATCTCGATTATAGGAGATAAGATCTCCCCGAGCCAGCCTCAGTTATAGGAGATAAGATCTCCTCCGAGCTTTAGCCTCAACTGTAGGAGATAAGATCTCCCCGAGCATCCATATCAATCTCGACTGTTAGGAGATAAGATCTCCTCCAAGTGACCGTATCAACCTAGGTTGCAGGAGAAAGATCTCCCCTAAGCCAACCTCGATTGTAGGAGATAAGACTCCCCCGAGCCAACCTCAGCTTTAGGAGATAAGATCTCCTCGGAGCTTCAACCTCGGCTATAGGAGATAAGATCTCTCCTGAGCCAATCTCGACTGTAGGAGATAAGATCTCCCCCGAGCTTCAACCTCAGCCACAGAAGATAAGATCTTCTCCGAGCCAACCTCGACTGCAGAAGATAAGATCTCCTCCGAGCTTCAACCTCGGCTATAGGAGATAAGATCTCTCCGAGCCAACTCGATTATAGGAGATAAAGATCTCCCCTGAGCTTCAACCTCGACTACAGGAGATAAGATCTCCACTGAGCCAATCTTGACTGCAGAAAGATAAGATCTCTTCTGAGCTTCAGCCTCGACTATGGGAGATAGATCTCTCCTGAGCACCTGTATCAACCTCGACTGTAGGAGATAAGATCTCCCCGAGCCAAAACCTCGACTGCAGAAGATAAGATCTCCCTCGAGCTTCAATCTTGGCTGCAGGAGATAAGATCTCCCCAAAGCCAACTTCAATTGTAGGAGAAATCTTCCCCGAGCAACCAAAATCAGCCTCGACTACAGGAGATAAGATCTCCTCCGAGCTTCAACCTTGACGTAGGAGATAAGATCTCCCCTGAGCCAACCTCGACTGCAGGAGATAAGATCTCTCCCGAGTGCCCGTATCATCCTCAACTGTAGGAGATAAGATCAACTCCGAGCAACTATATCAACGTCGATTATAGGAGATAAGATCTCCCTCGAACCAACCTCAGCTATAAAAGATAAGATCTCTTCCGAGCTTCAGCCTCGACTGTAGGAGATAAGTTCTCCTCCGAGCGCCCGTATCAACCTCGGCTATAGAAAATAAGATCTCCTCCGAGCGACCGTATCAACCTCGACTGTAGGAGATAAGATTTCTCCCAAGCCAACCTCGGTTGTAGAAGATAAGTGTTAGATATGTGTGCCCTAGAGGCCAGAATTGGCTGACGCTTGTAATATACTTCTAGGGGCAAAATTATAATTTTGACTATAAATAATAAAATGGGTTATTTTCTATCACAAATGTGCATTTAGTATCTATGATACATCCCTTGAGTTAATGATAATGATAATTCTTATTTTCAAGAGTTGAAAATTTAAGACAAGAATTTTCATTTATTAACTCATAAAATGCTCCTGACCATAGGATTGTCATGAGGATAGTGATTGATCCGAAAGGTTAGTATACAATGGCTTCTTCATAGTAGATAAGTCTTGAGTCTATGGTGTAGAGACACTGGAGCGAGAGTATAGGTACACATTAGAGAATGAGGGCACTGAGCGTGACCACCTCGAGCAGTCATAAGAAAGTTTACCTTCTCACCGATGACTGACTCGACGCTGTAGTGGTGTGTCTGGTTTTTTAATCTGAGGTGCATTGACAGTTCACCTTGAGGGTGTTATAGTTTGACTACACCATGACTCGATCTCCTAACCATTCAAAATCCTAAGGTGTATGTTGGCTATAGCATGTTCATTGTAGGAATTGGATTGCACCAAAAGGAAATCTATCTACCTCGGTGGATGAGGAGCAGCCTTATGATGTTCATAAGCCCATGGCCATGGTAGAGAGTGAAATAATAGAAAGAGTTTCTATTAAAATTTTCATATCGGACTTGAATCGAATGATTAAATTATATGATAGAAATTAGGGTTTGACGAGTTCACCTTAACCCTAATCTGATCGGGGATGAAGGTAGAAGAACTTAATCACACAAGTAGCTACATCGAGAGGTTTGTTTTTAGTTTTGATGGGTTGCCACCACATACTGCTAGGTGTCACTGGTGGATTTTGGGAGCAATTAGAATGATTTAGATGATCGATCATTCCAGTTGTCTGTATCATAAGAGTTTTGATCCATCGAAAGAAGTTTTGATGATGTCGATGATGAAGATCATGACATATCCTATTACCATACAAAATTGAACCTAACTAGGTCACACAAACAAGGGTTTGGATCTAGATATCATGAATTAAACAAACCCAGTTCAATTGATTTGAATTAGATTCAATTAGGTTCAAGGAAATCGTGCTAGCTCATGATTGAACCTAACATTCTCCTTTTATTATCATTAAAAGTTGTCTCGACTAAGCCAAATTTATTTGTGCTAACTCAAGTACCTTTGCTTGGTCTGACTGGAGTTTGTCTAGGTCAAAAAAGGGTTGTCTTAATTTATGAGATAAATTTGAGATAACACCTGTCATTTTCCATCACCTGCTAATTCTTGTCTTTTGATTTTGGTCAAACATTGACATTTGACCCTTGGACATCTGCCCATGTGTCATGCACTTATTGGAGCATAGATAGGGGCTTGTCCCCTTACTAGAATTTAGAAAGGAGGAGGTGCACACCTAGGATGGCGTGCGCCCATGTATAGGGATGCCTGGAGTCCTATACGAATGGTACTCCAGGTTGCTTCTTGGATTCAACTTAGGTGACCCTTACCTATAGACTTTGACCAATCTTAGGCACCATCTGAGGATGAATTTATGAGACTCTCATCTAATTCAATCTGGTAATATCATCCCATTAATTAGATTTAGATCTGATTGCACGAAGCAACGCGATTGGCCAGAATGATGTGGCACTGCATGGCGCAGCAGGGTCTATAAATAAACCCTGTCTACACCAAACTATCAAAGAGCTCCCCTTATCCCACACCCCAAGACTGCCCCTCTCCTTCCTCCATGCCATCTTCTAATCCTCTCTCTCCTCTCCATGCCCAAGGGAAGTTGGGCTCCAGTTTGGTGTGATCCAAGCAAAAAAAGGCTGACGAGAAAGGAAGAAGGCAGCACTGCTGTAGAGACGACTGTTGATCTTCAGAAGGAGTTTTGAAGACCCTCCAAATCAGATCCAGATCTTATTTTTGAAGAAGTAATAAAGAAGGAGAAGATCTCCAAATCCAACCAGAGTGGATATCGATAGAGGCCAGGCGTTTGCGTGGCTAGATCCAGAACCTCAGGCAATCAGCAGGATCATCAAAGGATAATCAGATTACCCACATCAAGGTATAAATTAAATTAGATTTATTTTATTTTATTTTATTTTATTAGATCGATAAAATTAGATTTGAAATATCTTAGATCTAATCTAGATAAAGGAGAAAAAAATTTTAAAATATCTCTCTCAATCTAATCAGATATGAACGAACTTAATCTAGGAAATCAAGATTTTTCCTTCAACTGGTATCAGAGCCAGGTTCCATAAAAATTATTTAGATCTAATTTTTAATTTATTTTGATCTAATAATTAGTGATTTTAGATGTCACATGAGATATTATTAGATCTAAAATCAAAAAAATTAAAATTAAATGATATAGATCTAAGTTCTATAATATGCATGACTAGTTATAAAATAGAATAGTTCTATACATAGTTTTTCATGTTCATGATTTATTTTGATTAAATTATGACTTTAGATCTATTTATTTTCTATTTTTTGATGATTATAAATATTATAATAAGATCTAAAAAATAAAAAATAAAATTACTTAATTTTTAGATCATGTGAGATATGATGATTGGATGTCTAGACTAGTTGTAGAATAGTTCTACATAATTCTCTTGATTAGAATTTATTTTGATGTGATCAATTTAAATCTAATATTTTAGATAATTATGAGATAATTTAAATCTAAAAAAAATTCATGCATGATACATGAGATGTATACAAAATATGTATTAAGTTAAATCAAATTTTATATATGAGATATATGATGTAGATCTAACTAGTTTTGTAGATTTATATTTTTGATTAAGGTGTTCCCCTTGGCCGTCCGGTCATAAGAATAAAGTAGTGTTTAAATGCCCTCTCCTTCCATTCGATGGGGTGTTCTTATGATGTGTAGGGGTGCTGCATGTTCATCCTTAATCAAAAATCAAGAACTTACTTTCTGCAAAACCTTAGATCCTGAAATCCTAGGATTTTATTTATATATTTTGTTTGTAAACCCTAAACTTAATTAAAAATTAAGATTATGAAATATTAATTAGATCTAAAATTGAGAATTTTAGATCTAAGAAATATTCATAATATTGGATTCGAGCTTGGGTAGCTCAATTAGGTCTAAGCGGTTGAACAAATCGAATCAAGAGTTGGTTAGATGGGATCAATAGTGCTTAAATTGATCAGCCTAATAGGATTAAGTCTAGATCAAGATCGAGTCATGTGAGTGATCGATCAAGCTAAGACCTAATTTAGCTCAGCGGTTAGAATTTGGATTGTAGGCTAATTCGATTGGTTCTGGCTCAACAATTTGGTGTCTAAGGTAAGTTTGGTAGATACGACTGACTGATTTTTAATTGAGAGCTACTCGACTCGAATGCATTCTTATCGAGTTAATGGCATATCCCCTCCATCGGTCTCACTTACCTGACCATGTTTGTTGGCTCAGTTCTAATCTAAGGTGGTCAATAATCGGAGCTAACCCATACCACTAGGTTAGTCATAATGGTTATGACTATGTCAAGTCTAGTTTAATGAGAGCTAAATTAAATCTTTCTAAGAAAAGATTAAGTCTAAGGTCTTCCACCATTGCAGATGTGTGGGCCCTTCCTAGAGTTGATTGTTCTTGACTGGTTACAGTGGCTCAGTTGCACCAGAAAGATGCAACCATGTCTATTAGGCATTTGATGCTACGGGCTGGAGGATGGATTGGGCTCAATATTTTGGATATGGTGAGAGACTCAATTAGGAATCCAATCTATGCAAATGGTGGATCTGACTTAACTAAGAAGTAGATCAATATTCTAGGCACGGTGAGATTCATGAATTAGAGACCAAGTTTGGGTTCACCATGATTGATGAATCATTGAACAAGAGTTTTTCACTCATTGGCTAACCCATCACCAATAACTATTAGGTGAGGTGATGAGTCAGTTGGTGGGACCGCACCACCCAAGAGAAATCATTAGTCATGAAGATTTTCGCATCTCTATAGAGGGAGAGTAGGGATTCGACAAAATAGTGGGAGCTAATTTGTTTAAAAATAAAATTTCTAAATAAATTGGTTAAGTCTTAATTACAATATCTAACTAAAAATTTTGACTTTCTACAGAAAAATATCTGCATCCAATCCATTAGCATGAATCCTGGATACCCATAGACTGACCGAACCAAATTACAAAGATTGGCTCCGAAACTTCAAAATCATTTTGGGTTCCAAGAAGTTAACTCATGTATTGGACCAGGACCCTCCCACCTTACTAGTCCATCCAACCGCTGAACAGCGAGCATCTCTAGATAAGTGGACAGACGAAGATAACAAGGTCAGATATTACATGTTGGGCTCGATGTTTGATGAACTTCAGCACCAACATAAAGATATCAGGACTGCTCATCAAATGTTGGCTCGCCTACAAGAGATGTTTGATGAACAGAGTCGCACAGCCAAGTATCAAGTCACTAAATGACTTTTCAAGGCTAAGATGCATGATGGGTAGTCAGTCCAAGATCATTATCTGATGATGATCAAGAATTTGGAAGAGCTTAAGAAGCTCAGAGTAAAGTTAGACTTGGATTTGCAGAATGACATAATTCTGCAATCTTTGACTGATGCGTATGGGCAGTTCATCATGAACTACTATATGCATAAACTTCAAAATTCCTTGGTAGAACTTATGAACTTGCTGATTACCGCTGAGCTTTCCATGAAAGATTCTAAACGCTCAGTGCTTGCTATGGAACGGACTTCTTCCAAGAGAATGTCTTTTGGAAAGAAGAAGAAGTCTGTGAAAAGGCAGAAGATGGAAGGAGGAAAGAAGAAAAAGGGAGAGCTGAAGAAGAAGGCCACTGACAAAGGAAAGTATTTTCATTGCAACAATGACGGCCACTAAAAGTAGAACTGCCCTACTTACCTGGCCACCCTAATGAAGAAGGAGGTAGATCCTTCTAGAGGTATGCTCATTATTGAGTCTAACCTTACGATTTCTTCTGCATCCAGTTGGGTGCTTGACTCTGGTTCTAGTGCTCACTTGTGCACTTCTATGCAGGATCTTGAGGATAGCAGGAGGCTGAGGGATGGTGAGATGATCCTGCGCATCAAAAATAGAGCAAGAGTTGCTACCATGGCCGTGGGAACATACCCTCTTCGACTACCATCTGGTTTAGACTTAGTGTTAAAAGACTGTTATTATGTGCCTGTAGCAAGTAGAAATTTGATTTCTATTTCTTGCCTTGCATTAGAAGGCTATGTAATTAGTTTTTTTAAGGATCATTGTAATATTCTTTATGAAATAAATAAAATTATAAGTGGTTTCCTTATTAACGGTCTTTATCAGTTACATATTGATGTATCTATTTTTAATATCGAGCAAAATGTGAATACCATGAAATGACCTAGGGATAGTCCAAATGATAGGTATCTAAGGCACCTAAGATTAGGTCATATAGCAGAAGATAGGGTTAACAAAATGGAGAAAATTGGGCTATTAAGTTCATTGACTTTCGAGTCATATCCGATTTGTGAATCTTATCTTCATGGCAAAATGACTAAGCTCTCTTTTGTAAGACATGGGGAAAGGGCTACAGATCTTCTTGTCCTAGTACATACTGATGTATGCGGCCCATTTGATGTGCCGACTAGAGACAACTTTGTCTATTTTATAATCTTTACCAATGATTTATCCAGGTATGGGTATGTGTATCTTATAAGACACAAGTCTGAAGCTTTTGAAAAGTTCAAAGAATTGAGACATGAAATAGAAAAGCAAACAGAAAAACCCATTAAGATTCTTCGATTAGATCGAGAAGGTGAATATCTTAGTCGAAAATTCCTAGACTATTTCAAGAAAAATGGCATAGTCTCTTAATGGACTCCATCTAAAACACCTCAACTCAACGGAGTTTCAGAACGGAGGAACCAGACCCTATTAGATATGGTCCGATCCATGATGAGCTTCATAAACCTCTCTAATTTTCTTTGGGGATACTGTTTGTTAACTACAACATATTTACTGAATAGGGTTCCTTCTAAAATCGTTCCTACCACACCGTATGAGATATGGCATGGTATGAAATCAAGTCTGAGTCATCTCAAAATTTGGGGTTCTCCAGCTCATGTCAAAAGACAACAAGCGGATAAGTTAAACTTTAGGTCCTTCAGAGCTCAATTTATAGGATATCCTAAAGAGTCATTAGGATATTATTTCTATATTTTAGAAGATCACAATGTGATTGTGAGTCGACATGCCATCTTTCTTGAAAAATAATTTATTCAAGATAGCGGCATTGGAAAGCAGATCAAGCTCGAGGAGAAAGTCTCACAAGAGCGACGAGCCAAGAGCCAAATGGAACCAAATCAGGTTAAGCCAATCCATTCACTACCTCCTCTACCTCATAGATCGGAAAAGATTTTTCATCCCCCTAAGAGGTACTTGGTACTATTTCAGAGGAACTAGAGAAAATATTTCTCATAGGTAATGGAGTTCATGGTGATGATCCCAAAACCTATAACGAGGTGATATTGGATAACGACTCCAAGAAATGGTTAGAGGCAATAAAGTTAGAAATTGACTCGATGCACTCAAACCAAATCTGGACCTTGGTAGATCCACCAGAAGGTATAGTACCTATTGGATGTAAATGGATCTACAAGAGAAAGATTGGTGCAAATGGGAATGTGGAGACATTCAATGCTAGATTAGTGGCAAAAGATTATAGTCAGCGCAAAGGCATTGACTATCAGGATACCTTTTCGACAGTAGCTATGCTAAAATCCATTCGCACATTGCTTGCTATTGCAGTCTATTTCAATTATGAAATATGGCAAATGGATGTGAAAATAGCATTCTTAAATAGATATCTTGAGGAAGATATCTATATGGAATAGCCGCTATATTTCACATCCAGTGATGATGATCACAAGGTATGCAAGCTGCAAAGATCCAAATATGGACTTAAGCAAGCATCTCGAAGCTAGAATACTCATTTTAATGATGTGATCAAATTATTTGATTTTATCAAGAATGAGGAGGAGCCATGTATCTTCAAAAAGGTCAGTAGGAGCGCTGTTATCTTCCTCATATTATACGTGGATTACATCCTCCTTATTGGGAATGATATTTCCATGTTGACCACAGTAAAAATATAGTTATCTAAAGAATTCTCCATGAAAGACCTAGGAGAAGCATCCTTTATTTTGGAAATTAAGGTCTATAGAGATAGACTGAATAGGATGCTAGGACTTTCACAGAAAATGTACATAAAGAAAGTGCTAAAGAGGTTTAGCATGGAAAACTCTAAGAGGAGTTTAGTACCCTTCAGATATGGCATTCATCTTTCCAAAAAGATGTGCCCTAGCACACCTGAGGAAATAGAATGCATGAGCAAGATCCCTTATACTTCAGCAATAGGGAGCCTCATGTATGCCATGTTATGTATACGACCTGATATAGCTCATGCTGTGAGTGCCACGAGCAGATATTAGTCGAATCCAGGTGAAGAATACTGAACTTCTGTGAAATGTATCCTCAAGTACTTAAGAAGAACTAAGGATATGTTGTTGGTCTTTGGTAATGGAAAACTCCAAGTCCAAGGATATACAGACTTGAATTTTATATCCGATATAGATGATTGAAAGTCGACATCTGGGAGTCTGTTTATGTGCAATGGTTGAGCTATCGATTGAAAAAGTTCAAGCAGATAGTGATAGCAGATTCCACCATGGAAGCAGAATACATCGTTGCATCAAAAGCTGCAAAGGAGGCATTCTGGTATAAGAAGATTGCCACAGAGATTGGAGTGATGCCATCAGATGCCATTCCTCTGTAACGTGACAACAATGGCACCATAGCCCTTGCTAAGGAGCCAAGGTCTCACCAAAAATCCAAGCACATCGAGCAGCGATACCACCTCATCCGCGATTACCTCGAGAAGGGTTACATCGAGGTCAAGAGAGTCGACTCTACAGATAATGCGACAAACCCGCTTACAAAGCCATTGAGCCAGTAGAAGATTGAAGCCCACCTTGAAAAGATGGAACTTAGATTTGTAGCCAATTGGCTTTAGGAAAGTGGGAGTTTGTTAGATATGTGTGCCCTAGAAGCCAAAATTGGCTGACACTTGTAATACAGTTCTAGGGGCAAAATTATAATTTTGACTATAATAATAAAAATGGAGTTATTTTCTATCACAAATGTGTATTTAGTGTCTGTGATACATCCTTAAGTTAATGGTAATGATAATTATTGTTTTTCAGAGTTGAAATTTAAGACATGAATTTTGATTTATTAACTCATGAAATGCTCTGACCATAGATCGTCATGAGGATGGTGATTGATCTAGAAGGTTAGTGTACAATCGCTTCTTCTAGTAGATGAGTCTTGAGTCTACGGTGTAAGCACATAGAGCGAGAGTAAAATACTCGTTAGAGAATGAGGGTACTAGCATGACCACCTCGAACAGTCATTAATGTCTGCCTTCTCATCGATGACTGACTCGAAGCTGCAGTGGTGTTCTGGTTTTTGACTGAAGGTGCATCGGCAAGTTCACCTTGAGGGTGTTATAGTTTGACTACACAGACTCGGTCTCCTAGCCATCGGAACCCTGAGGTGTTATGTTGGCTATAGCATGTTCATTATAGGAAATTGGATTGCACCAAGGGGAATCTACCTACTCGGTGGATGAGGAGCAGCCTATGATGATTCATGAGAATCAAGTCCATAAGCCCATGGCCCATGGTAAGAAGTGAAAATAAATAGAAAGCCAGTTTTTTTAAGACATTTCATATCGATGATAAAACGTGCATTAAGGATGATTAATCATATGATAATATTAAGTGGTTGACGGAGTTCACGCTTAATTCCTAATTCTGATCGAGGCTCAAGTAGAAGACTTAATTCATACAGAGTAGCTGCACTTGAGAGGTTAATTTTTTAGGTTTTGATGTGGCTCAGCATACTGCAAGATGTCACTTAGTGGATTTTGGCGGAGCAATTTCTAATAGAATGATTTAGAGGATCGATCATTCCAGTTATCTTGATCAGAAGAGTTTCTATCCACCGAAAAAAAGTTTCAATGAATGTGATGATTGAGAAATCATGCATATCCATTACCAATCTGGAATTGAACCAAACTGATTACACAAATAGGTTGGGATTTAGATATCATCATTGGACTAACCCAGTTCAATTGATTTGAATTAGATTCAATTAGGTTCTAAGAAAACTGCCTATCCTTTAAAAGTTGTCTCGACCGAGCAAATGTGTTGTGCTCACCTCAAGTATGTTTTACTTGGTCCAACTAGACTTGTACGTCAGAAAAGGATTGTCTAATTATGAGATAAATTTGAGACATACCTCCCATTTTTCGTCACCCTACTAATTCTTGTCCTTTGACTTTAGTCACGGTAACCTTTGACTCTTGGACATCTGCCCAATGTGGTCATGCACTTAATTGAAGCAGGCAAATAGGGGCTGTCCGCCCCTTATTAAAATTTAGAAAGGAGGGGGTTGCAATGCCTAGGATGGCGTGCACCCATGGATAGGGACGCCTGAAATTCCATACGAATGGGAACTCCAGGTGCTTCTTGGATTCAAACTTTGGTTGACCCTTACCTATAGAATTTTGACCAGTCCTAGGTGGCCCCATCTAAGGATGATTTTATAGGGCTCTTCATCTGATTGGATCAGATGATGTCCATCCCATCAAATCAGATTTAGATCTGATTGCAACGAAGCAACGTGATTGGTTGAGATGATGTGCACTAACATGGCACAGCAGGGGTCTATAAATAAACACCATTATGCCCAACATCAAAGAGTTTCCTCTTAGGCCCTTGCCCCAAGGCTGCCCCTCTCCCTCCAATGCCCATCTTCTGATCCGCTCTCTCTCCTCTCCATGCTAAGGGAATTGGGCTCCAGTTTGGGTGCGATCCAGGCACAAAGAAAATGCTGACGAGAAAGAAGAAGGCAGCAACTGCTGTTTTAGGACGACTGAATGATCTTCAGAGGAGTTTTTGAAAGATCCTCCAAATCAGATCTCCGACTAATTTTGGAGAAGTAATAAAGAAGGAGAAGGATCTTCAGATACCAGCCTGAGTGGATATCGGTAGAGGCAGCGGCGCTTTGCGTGGCTAGATCTAGAAGCCTCAGGCCAATCAGCAGGATCATCAACAGGAGAATCAGATTACCCACAATCAAGGTATAAAATTAAATTAGATTTATTTTATTTTATTTTAATTTATTACATCTGTAAATTAGATCTGAAATATCTCAGATTTGATCTAGATAAATAAAAAAAATTTTGAAATATCTCTCTCCATCCGATCAGATCTGAACGAATCTAATCTTGGAAATCAAGATTTTTCCTTCAATAAGATCTCCCCCGAGCCAACCTCGACTGTAGGAGATAAGATCTCCCCCAATCTTCAATCTCGACTGTAGGAGATAAGATCTTCCTCGAGCCAACCTTAGCTGTAGGAGATAAGATCTCCTCCGTGCGCCCGTATCAACCTCGGCTGGTAGGAAACGAGATCTTCCCTGAGCCACACCTCGACTCGTAGGAGAAATAAGATCTCCTCCGAACTTTCAACATCGACTCGTAGGAGATAAGACTCTCCCTCGAGCCACCTCGGCTGAAGGAAATAAGATGTTTCCCGCGAGTGCCGTATCAACCTCGACCTGTAGGGAAATGAGAATCTCTCCCCGAGGCCACCTCGCTGTAGGAGATAAGATTCCCCAAGTTTCTTCCTAACCTCGATTGTAATGGAGATAGAATCTCCCCGAGCCAACCTTCAGCGCAGGAGATAGCAGATCCCTAAGCGACGAATCAGCCTTTCGACTATAGGAAATATGATCGTCCCTTCGAGCTTCACCTCGACTGCAGGAGATAAGATCTCCCTCGAGCAAACCGAATCGCCTCGACTGCAAAAGATAAGATCTCCCCTGAGCCAACCTCGACTGTAGGAGTAAGATCTCCCTCGAGCGATCAAATCAGTCTCGGCTGTTAAGAAGATAAGATTTATCTGAGCCAACCCATGGCTTGTAGGAGATAAGAATCTTCCCGAGCTCAACCCTCGACTATAGGAGATAGAATCCATCCCCCGAGCCATCCCTCGACTGTAGGGATAAGATCTCCGAGCGCGGCCGTATCCACCTTGGCTGTAAGAGATGAGATCTCCCTCGAGCCAACCTCAAACTGTAGGAGAAAATCTCTCGAGTTTTCAAAACCTCGAGCTGCAGGAGATAGATCTTCCTTCGAAGCCAACCTCGACTGCAGGAGATCAAGATCTCTCCTGAAGTGACCGAATCAGCCTCGACTGTACGGAGATAAGATCTCCCCCGAGTTCAACCTAACGACAAGGAGAAGATCTCCCCAGCGACCGAATCGACCTCGACTGGCAAATGCATAAGATCTCCCCTAACCAGCCACGACTGCAGGAGACAGATTCTCCACTGCGAGTCAAGATCAGCCTCGACTGTAGAAGATAAGAATCTCCCCCCGGAGCCAACCTTGGCTCGTAGGAGATAAAGATCTCCCCCGAGCACCTGTATCAACCTCGGCTGTAGGAGATAGATCTCTCCGAGCCAACCTGGCTTGTAGGACA
This sequence comes from Cocos nucifera, assembly GCA_006176705.1. Lineage (NCBI taxonomy): Eukaryota > Viridiplantae > Streptophyta > Magnoliopsida > Arecales > Arecaceae > Cocos > Cocos nucifera. The sequence continues at coordinate 161,033 of QRFJ01002903.1, forward strand.
GTAAGATCTCCTCCAAGCTTTCGACCTCACGCTGCAGAAGAATAAGATCTCCTCAAGCAAACTTCGGCTGTTAGGAGATAAGATCTCCCGAGGCTTTCAATCTCGACTGTAGGAGAAAGATCTCCCGCCAAGTCTACCTCGACTGGCAAGAGATAAGATTTCCTCCGAGCCAAACTCGGCTATAGGAGATAAGAGTTCCCCGAGCTTCAACTCGACTGCAGGAGACAAGATCTCGCCTCGAGCAGCCTTGACTGCAGGAGATAAGGTCTCCTCCGAGCCCCTTTTGTGGGAAGGGAAATCCTGATTTCCCGGTCCAGGTTCGTCCAGATCTGATCAGATCAAGAGATATATTTCAAAAATTTTTTCTCTTATCCAATCAGGATTTGATATGTTTCAAATCTAATTCTTTATTATTTTATAAAATAAAATAAAATAAGATAAATTAAATCAAATTTAATTTACCTATTTGTGGTAATCCTATTACCCTGTAGATGATCCTGATTGCAGCGGAAGGTTCTGGATCTAGCCATGGCAAGCGCCTGGCCTCTACTAGTATCCACTCAATTGGTTGGATCTGAGATCCTCTTCTTCTCTATCATGCCTCCAAAAATCAGATCTGGATCTGATCTGGAGGATCTTCAAAACTCTTTTGAAGATCTGCAGTCGTCCTTTTGCAGCAGCGCAGCCTTCTTGCTTTTGATCGCCTTTCCTTTTGATCTGAATCGCACTAACCTAAGTCAAAACTCCTTTTGGACGTGGGAGAGCAAGGGGAGAAGAAGCTATTGGTGTGGAGGAGGAGGGGAGAGGCAAGCCTTGGGGCCTGGGTTCTCAATTGAATTGCATTAGCATTAGGATGGGCGCAGGGTCTTATTTATAGACTTCTTGTGATCCAACTCCTCTTCCTCTCACCAATCACAACCCTTTGTGAAATCAGATCTAAATCTGATTGGTTGGAATAGAGACCCCTGGATTCCTCCTTAGAGGGCACCTAAGACCAGTCAAACTGGATTCTTAGTAGAACTCTTGATTGGAATCCAAAAGGGAGGTGGAGTCCTTGTCCAACAAGGACTCCTAGGCGTCTCCTACTTGGGCCTCACCACCTTGGCGTGCCGCCTTCTCCTTGCCAGGTTCTGGTACAGGTGGACAGGCCCCCACTAGCTCTCCAATAGGTGATGACATGTGGTCAAAAGTCAAAGGGTCAATGGTCAACGTTTGACCAGGTCAAAAGGTAGACTTTTGACCAAAAGTCAAAGAACAAGAAAATGGCCAGGTGACCAAAAATGGCAGGTAATGTCTTAAAATAAGACAACTTTTCTGACTTGGACAACCTCCAGTCAGACCATATGAAGGCCTCTGATTGAGCACAAACTCCTTTGGCTCAGTTAGGACAACTTATTTGTTGATAGTAAAAGAAGAAACGTTAGGTTCAATCGAGTGCTAGCACGATTTCCTTGAACCTGTAATTGAATTCTCATTCAGATCAATTGAACTAGATCAGTTCAATTGATGATCACCAGATTCAAACCCTTTTTGTGTGACCAGATTAGGTTCAGTTTTGTATGGTAATGGGATATTTCATGATCTCTATCATCGAACATCAATAAACTCCTTTCGATGGATTAGAACTCTTCTGATTCAGAACAGCTAGAATGATCGATCATCTAAATCATTTCTAATTGCTCCCAAAATCCCTAGTGACACTAGCAGATATGGGTGGCAACCCATCAGAGCTGAATGCGAACCTCTTGTGCAGCTACCTGTGTGATTAAGTTCTTCTATCTTGAGCCTGATCAGTATTAGGGTTAAGGTGAACTCGTCAAACCCTGTCTTTGTCATATGATGTAATCATTCGATTCGAGTCAATTGTGAAAACTAAATAGAAACTCTTTCTATTATTTCACTCTACCATGGCCATGGGCATTAGGACTTGATTCTCATGATTAATCTAGGGCTGCTCCTCTACCACCGAGGTAGATAGATCCCATCTTTGATGCAATCCAGTTCCTACAATGAACATGCTATAGCCAACAATACACCTCAGGGTTCAATGGCTAGGAGACGAGTAATGTGGTGTAGTCAAACTATAACACCCTCAAGGTGAACTGTCGATGCATCTCAGGTCAAAGAACCAGACACACACTGCAGCATCAGAGTCAGTCATGTGAAGAGAAGGTAGACTCCCTGATGACTACTCGAGGTGGTCACGCTTAGTGCTCTGTTCATTCTCAACGAGTACCTGTACTTTTCCTCTCGGTGTCTCCACACCGTAGACTCAAGACTCATCTACTAAAGAGAAGCGAGTCATACACCAACCTTCTAGATCAATCACCATCCTCGTGATGATCTATGGTTGGGAGCTGTTTTATGAGTTAATAATGATTATTCATGTCTTAAATTTTTCAACTCTTGAAAATATGAATTATCATTTACATTAACTCAAGGATG